>JABSTQ010010175.1:600000-782057 GCA_013358835.2 Ixodes persulcatus | reverse complement strand
AAAGCTTCGACCATGCTAATAACAAACACCATCTAACTTGTTGTTTGCAAGGTAATGACGTCACAAAGGGGAACCACAGGAGGGCGCCACCAAAACTTCTCGCCGCTACTTCCTGCCATGTTCCGACACCGCGAAAGGTGCGAATATTGAGCTCCATATGATGGTGACCACAAAGGGGAATTTCTTTTCCTTCACTCCAAGATTTTTACCCGACATTTTTCTTTTTAAGGTTCCAGCTTTCCAACCGCTCTGGTTCTGTTTTGTTCGCCATCGTGCAGGAATTTTAGATTTTCAGTTTTAACGTTACTCTACTTGTAGAACACTTACGGAGAGTGTTATGTGTAAACCGCAGTGACTGGTCCTCATGGTAAGGCAACAAACAGCCAGTCATCATGGTTCAAATCTGAGGCTCAGGAAAAGGGTCTAATAAACCCCCTTTCCATGCAGCGCCCTATCAAAAGCGTTGCACATGTGCGAAACCCTCACTACGGTCATCTTTCTTTGGATTAATTTTTATTTCATTTTTTTCAAATAAGAACAATGTCAGACGATCAGCTTTCATGGTGTTGGTTTAATAATGCAACGACTCCAGGCTTCCACTTTGCGTTTACACCAAACACGACTCTTGTCCTTTGCAACTAATTATAAGCAGCCAGGTCAGACTTGCTAGAAACAGCGTCTCAGCTGAGACTTTGGGAAAGAAAGCAATGCCAAAACCAGCGCTCGAGCTGAGCGGGACTCAAGCCGCGTCTCAAGACAGTCGTGCGCCCAACCTTTTGCAGTGCTTTCTTTCACTCAGTCTCAGCTGAGACGCTGTTCTAGCAAGCCGGTCCAGGATCACAACTCGTGAAGTTTCCTCGCGCTTCTCTTTCGTTTTTCTGAGTCCCCGCAATTAGTATTCCGAAATAAAATCAAGCGAGATGCTCAGTGCTGCCCTGCCATGTTCTTCCATGACCGGGCTAGAGAGCGGTTTCCTTGTGGCCTTCACTCTCGCCGAGGAGCAATGAAACTTCTTTAGCCGCGTAGGGGTGCGACCACACAACCATGCCCAACGCCGCCTGAGCCATCCTTAACAACTGTTCCCCGACCAATGCGATTGAAAATGTGTGCAATTATACTTGCTTGAAATAACTGTAGTGAGCCGATTGAAATAAGTTTGGGCTTACAATAATTAAATTCTTGTCTATACAAACTTGTTTCTTAAGGAGACGAAGAGAAAGACGTGTTCCGCATAAGTCCCTGAAGGCAGCTGGCCTCACGACCTGTAGGTCCAAGTACTCTAGAAACTTATCCAACTCAACCCGCGAGCAAAGAGGACAACAAGGTGAGGAGGACGTGCCTCTCAGAAGGAATTAAAGCACTGTAGGAGAGGTAGGGTTACAGCGACCCCTCCAAGCTGCCGCCGCAGGGAGCTACTACTCGCGGTGCAATGGCCGTAAGAGATCATGGCCAGAGCCGTATATTAGGAGAGTTTGGACAATAGGCGGAGCAAAGGCCGCCGCCAGCGCCGAATATTCCCCCCACGCTTAGAGCGTAAACTAAATTTGTGACACAGCGTTGACCAATCAGGAGACCTCTACTCCGTCTCACAAATGTCGACAGTGAAGACAAAGGCACAGGCGCGTGAGCCTAGCTCAGCAAAACGCTTTTGTTTGTACGAGACCTCGTGCATAGGAGGCACTTTCCAAAGCCACGCGCTCGTGCCCATGCCTTTGTCTGCACTGCTAGAACAGCGTCCTGAGACTGGCTGAAAGAAAGCAGTGCAAAGGGTGGGGTGCGCGAGCGTCTTGAGACGCGGAGTTCCACTCGGCACGGCTCAAATTATACTTCGTTTCACTTTACCTGCTAGCGAAGCCAAAGCTAGAAGCGCGAGACCAGCGCTTTTTGCATTTCTCCCCAGCTCGCGCGCTCGAGCAAAGCCTGAACACGCGGAGCTTCCGTGCTCGCGCTTCCAGTTTTGCCTTCGCTCGCACATAAGGTGAAACGAAGTATAGTCGTGGCACAAATTTAGAGCACGCGACCGCCGCTAGGGGCTGTTTCGCGGCCTGTGGTTGGCCCGAGATGCTCGCCCATTCAAACCAATGTATGGCCAAACTCTCTCAATAAACGGCTCTGATCATGGCCTGTTCACTCTAGCCATATGCTCTAGCCTAGGTTGCATACATGTCTGTCTGTCTCAGGGTGAAGGCATCCATGGTTGCTCTGAATGTGCCAGCGCGTGACGCTCTCGCGCACTCGGTGCGTGATTTGGGCGGTAAAATGGCGTCTATGCACTTGCCAAAGCTACGGGCTCGAGCTGAGTGACACCGGATTGTGCGCACTTCAAAATGCATAAAAAAACGTTTGGGCGGAAAAATGGCTGAGTTGTCACCACTTCATGTGGTCTTCGGTTCAGGCACGTAGCCAGGATTTTTTTTTTTTTTTTTTTTTTGGGGGGGGGGCGCCCATGACAAAATGCTGTATGAGGTTGAGGGGGGAGAGGAGGTCTCAGCAAAATGGAAGATTTCGGGGTAAGGCCGGGCCTCATGCCCCCCCCCCCCCCCCCCCTGACTACGTGCCTGCTTCGGTTCGTTGTCACTTGAAAAGAGAAGACGGTCTACGGTGTTTTTCCATTTGCACGTGAACGTGCAGACGGCTATAGGAACGTGAAGACACACTGAACTTTAGATGGTCCAGACCGCTTGGCGGTTCTCCCGTGAACATGTTGTAGAAATAAAAATAAATATTGTGTGCGTGAGTTAATAATAATAATAATAATCTTATTTCCAGACATACATGTGTCTGAGGGGCTGCGGCAAAAGAATACAAAAGAAAATTACGCACAGACACTTTTGATTGCTTACGTGTGGGAATATGAAAACACTGCAGTCCTTTCCGTGAAAAGTTTTCGATTTATTTTTTCGACATGCGTTATTTTTGCTGATTCGGTCTGTGACGAGCGGGAAACAGCGCGCTCATGTTATACACTCATGACGTGGCGCCACCTTCTCCCCATTGGCTGCACCGTCACGTGCCCAATGACGCACGCACTTGGACACACCTTTAGTCAGCCAGATGGTTGCGACGGGACGTGTGCAATGACGAACGCACTAGGCACACCTTAGTCAGCCAGGACCTTGGAGCCGCCGTGGAGTCGGGGAAGCGCGTGCCCGTCTCGCACCCGGAGGCCCGGATTCAATTCCCATCCAGACCGAAATGTACCAAAGTTTGTTTCGAAAGTCGTTCATTTACTTTGTTTATAGGAACCTTCGTAAAAATTGTGACGTCAATCCGAGCATTTCTGACTTGTTTTTACTCTTTGCGCCGTCGGCCATTTTTGGTACCATCGCTTAATCATGCCGCCGCCGCCGCCGGATTTTCGCGTGGTGGGGCAAATACGTTTCTCGCATTAAAATTCTTCTGGCCAGGCCATCAGCCCCTTTTTACATCATTCAACGGTGTACAGGACCAGTGTCAGTATAAAAATCAATTATGCATAAAATAATAAAATTGACATCAGCTAAACATCGTAGTTATCATAATTAATATCAACGTCATCAAACGTTTCAAATGGAAATCATTCCCATCGACATCATTGAGATCACGTTAATTAACATACAATGTCAGCTTTACTGTAAAAGTCTTCACATCTGCTGCAATCAAACAGAAATATATATAAATAAAGATACATATAAGAGGTTGGTATATTTTTTTTCAACATCAAATTATAAATAGACCTAAATAATAATGCAAAAAATATGAAAAGCACCATAAAATGCACTTTGAAATCTGCTACCCACTCGTTAAGTCAGTTGGGCTACAAAATACACTTTTACTCTTTTCTTGGACATGCAGAGTCTTCGACCTCGGCGTACTATTTCAACAATATTAGGGTGGTTATTTATAAGGTCAGATAATTTGTATTCAAGTTTAATCAAACTACCATCAAAATGATGAGTTATATAAAGCGCCCTTTTGAACACCCGTCTTGAAAAAAAAAAGTCTGCTATAGCTTGTTTTATTATAGATCAAAATGCAGTCAAAGACTATAAGATACACAAGCACAAACACGCATACTAAAAGCGCAAGGCCATAGTGCATGGTTTGAGCTTGATTGCTTTGACCGGTGACAACAAACGCACTATAGGTTGTTGAGCTCCGTGACATAGTGTTTTTTTTGGTTCTGCTTGATTGGCCTCATTGTCCTGTTATGTCGGCTGCGCTCTGACTTACAGCGAAAATGAATGTAAACGTTTTTGTCGTGCAAAAGATCTTTCATTAACAAAATGCTGACATGGCATGTCTTATATATGTTCTTTAACGTTTGATAACATTCTTCACTGATTGATTGACTATGTTTTTAATTCTTGAATAGTTAAAACGATAGCTACTGGCTTGTGAGCCTCTCGATCTCGAGCTAGGCACCCTCGATCGGGTCGATGAGCTAGCTGGGCTCCGCTTCTGTGCGAACTGGGCACTGCTATACTTCGTTTCACCTTTTGTGCGAGCGAAGGCAAAGCTGGAAGCGCGAGCACGAAAGCTCCGTGCGTTCAGGCCTTGCTCGAGCGCGCGAGCTGGGGAGAAACGCAAAAAGCGCTGGTCTCGCGCTTCTAGCTTTGGCTTCGCTCGCAGATAAAGTGAAACGAAGTATACCACCACTGGCACGTTTGCTGGCATTTGTGTCAGCGGGAGCACGCGCTGAGCGCTGAACGTGCACGGGCGAGCAGCAGAAAGGAGGAAATTTCGAGCAGAGGAGGAACATCACTGCCACGAGCTTGTTTTCTGGCCGCACGGATGAGTGCCGCCATCTAGTGGTTGAACTAATGGCTTGTTCAAGATGGCCGCCGTGGGACCGCCGCCTTAAGCGTGAATGGAGGATTACGACGACAGGTTTGTTGCGTGTGCTCGAGCAAACTTGTGGTTGTTGGCTCGCGGAAAGGTTGTGCGCCACATATTATGGACACTGAAATGTTTGGTTCAGCATCCCTTTAAAAGAGCTGTGGAACGATTTTAACGTTGACAAAATTTGCACCTTGTACTTTTGACTTTGTTTATCTTGTCACAAAAGACAGAAGGCACCTCTCCTTCCCTCGAAGTGTTGCGAATCCGCCGCGTAATCGCGAGGCAAAAATTTGAATATTTACAGATTTGCATCTGCGAGCGGTGGCCATGAGAACCAAGCAGCGTGACGTCAAAGGGGGACTTGTAAAAAATAGCAAGTTGTGCAACTACGTGCTCAATAAAAGGTAATTTTTCTATAAATTTTGTCGTTCCAACATAAATATAAATGAGTCAAAAACCTGGCATTATCGATAAAATTGCTATTATACGGAGTTTCAGTGGCGCCGTCTATAGACCGTCAGATCTATCTGCAACCGCGTGGAGCCGCGAGAAGCAGGACGGCCGGACGGCCAGACCCGGACAAGCACGTTGGCACCTTCCCCCTTTCGTTTTCCAGTGTCTCGACTTCGAACGCCGCCGCGGATATCGGCAGTGCTGACCGGGTGCGACCACGTGACCACATGGTCACGTGATGGTGAGTGGGTGACTTCCAGACTTGGGAAGTAATCCATTACTTTTTCAAGTAATTTTGTAATTGCCAAGTCACTTTTTTCCGGCAATAATTTGTAACGTAATTTTGTTACATATATTGGTAACGGATTACTTTAATTACTCGATATTTGTTTTTAAAAATGTGAAAATAATACTCAAACTTGAGGAATATGAGCAGGCAATTCAGCAGCCTAAAGATAGCAAGTTCAACCAAATAAAAAATATCGCGAAGAAGAGAATAAAAAGAAAACACGATTTTTTGTACGACTGGTCAATAGAACCATTCGAAAAACGTGCGAGGCATAATCCGAACGCCGAGTAGGGTCTGCCTCTTTCCATCGCCTTCCATCGTGTTTTTCTTGTTCTCCTGGGCAGGAGAAAGCTCTTCGAGTTTATTTGTAAAAAAGGAAATCGGTGTGTTTATGTTTATACAGCCAAAATTTAGTCTGCCTTGCCTTTGAGGGCGACTTGTCTCTCAGCTGTAGATGAGCAATTTAGCCAGAGCGGTACAACCGCTAGCCTGGAGTCTTTAACTTGCATCAAGCAGTAGTGATACACGACCGCACACCGGTACGATGCTCATCCAGATTCGCAACTTCCACGACCTATAGGGGGCGCGCTGGCGCCTATCAAAATGGCTGTCATCTGGATGATCGTTGTAGAACAGCAGTACAAAGCGCGGTCTGTGACGCGTGAGTAATTCTAGTTTTGCTTTCTGCGAGCAGTATTAGAGCCTAACTTTACTTTTTCACCCCAGAAACATGTAGGCAAGCACCTTTATTGTGAAGCCGATCATCCAGGAGCTAGGGAGCGCGATTCTCGCACCGCGGTACCACCATCGCTGAAAGTTGCGAATTGAAACGGGCAGGGGTGGGGATTGAACCCAGGCTCCCTAAGATCTGTAACGCGAGCTTTCGCTCCACGTGCGCTAGCCCACTCGGCCACCAATCCCCTTTATGTTTGTTTTGTTTTTTTCTTTCTTTTACAGCCTTTCACCTTTTCCAACTTCTTCAACGTTTCCTACCCAGACATGGAACGCGGGTCCGTTCCCCCTCGATCACAGCTCGCGTAACGGACGAGGTTGACTCGCGCGAGGGGGTCGATGTTACTTGTCTTTGTCTTTGATGTGCGCTACTGTATAAGTATGCTTTTGGGGCACGGCTGAAAACCGCCCGGCGCATTCGTAGATCGGTTCCTTTCCTCCGAATCTCCTAGAGGAGGTAGATGATAATACTGAGCATGCGGACCGCTAGCTTTGTCTGCAGAATTCCAGGGATCATTTCCGGTCGCTGTAAGCTAGCGGTATGGCGGCTGTAGTTACAGCTTTCACTGCCTTCTCAGCTGACAGCAGAGGCTGACAGGTGAATGGAGTGCACCTACATTCTTTCTCTTAAAGGGGCGATGCAATGGTTTTGTACTTTACGCAATTACCGCTAAGAACGAATCCCTGACGTTAGTGACCTTCGAAACACCCGTTCGTTTTTCACCACACGCAATCGAAGTCAACGTTATTAGAACAACTCAGTTCTGGAACTCCGCTCCGGAGGGGGGTCCCTCTGCGTGGCGCCTGTTAGAGGGCGCGCGCTCCGCATTAATTCTCGCTATCATCATCATTGACGGCGCGGTTCTGGCATTTCTTACGGATAACAGCAACAGACAACTTTCAAATTGTTTCTGCTGCTGTTGGTAGTCACATTTTTACTTTTTACTGGCGAAAGGGCAAAAACTAACCCAAAACCATGCTAAATCTCGAGAGGAGTCGGGACTCAAAAGCAGCCGCGGAGCAGTAGCAGACGAAAACGCGTGGATTAATGCGCCGGCAGCGCCACCTTGCTGCAAAAAAATCGGACACGGTTTCGGACCCCCTCCAATGTACAGCGTCTATGGGAAGTTCCATAACTGAGTTTATCTAGTAACGGTGATCGAAGTCACCGAAATTATTAAAGAAAAAACGAGCACCGTTCGCCCCCTCAACTCGCAGCCAGAACAAGCGGCCACGTGATCTGGAGCCGATTATAGGCCGGTTCTCACATGAAGCGAAGCGCTGATGTAGCGCTCCTCACGTACCGTCAGCTACTTATCGCCTGCCACGAGCAACAGTTTTGGTGGTGCGATACAAAGCTGGTGAACGCTCCGGTCAGCACGCGCTTAGCGCGAGGTTAGCGCTATGCTTGTAGCGCTCCGCTGCATGTGGGAACAGGCCTTATAACCGCCAAAGTTCATCGTAGCCACGCGCTGGGGTCGGCAAGGCACGTACATGACACGCGCTGAGTTCCAGACATTGTTACGGTTCGGCAACTGTCGTCATTGCAGCGATTGGACACGGGCCACTACCCGAATGCTTCTCAAGCTATCGATTATCACGAGCCCGAATCGAGTGCCCACACAATGCTCGGATCCAATCTATGAGCCGTATTCAAATATTGTCACTGGGCGGTACTGAGATCCCCCAGTTACGTCATCAAGTTTCGCGAAGGAGAGATTGAAAGAAAACGCTCGTTTTTAATGCGAAAGCATTAACTGTCCCATGGAGCAAGCTGACGTCATCAGTTTGAAGCGCGAAAACGGCGCCTAGTTTCCGCAATCGCCTTCGGTTCCATTGGCTGGCGCGCGTCGACGGGGCTCCCATTGGCCGCTGCGCTCGTCAGTTTCCACGACCGCTCACCCCATGGCGCTGCGTGTCCATCAGCGCGCCGTTAACAGGGAGCGTACAAGGTCACCAGGGGAGCACGCGCGCAAACGGGCGGCGAAAAGTATGCAGCAGACGAAAACGGGAGCGGACGAGCGGCTTGCATGCTTTCGCATTCACAACTCATAAGAAGTGCTTAGGTGCACCTTGAGTCTTCTTGTCTTCGAAATTCATGCCGCAACAAAGGAGTTTCTTGGCCAGTGGCGTTGCGTCCGAGTATCCTTGAGTCCCACTGGTACCAGTAAGCTCGTGCAAAGCGAAAAACATTCCAATTGAATATCGTTGCACCGCCCCTTTAAATACAATATTTTAGTAAAGTTTACATGTGGGCTAGTTGGGAGTTTAACAGATTTTCTGTCCTGTTCTCCTCCTCTCTACTTTGTGCGCTAAATACCTCAATATGCAATATTTTATTTTTGCAAGGACTAGCAAAATGCGGGCTATGGGAAAGAGAAAGTAGTGTTGCAGAACATTTTTGAAAACATAACAATTGTTTTCACTGTTCTCTTGATAAGTATAGGGGAAAAGTAACGTGGAAGTAATTTGTAACGTAACGAGTAAAGTAATTCGTTACTCTTCAGCGAAAGTAATTTGTAACAGTAATTCATTAAATTTGAGGCTCGGTAATTTTTAATTGTAATTCATACATTTGTCAAGTGACGGCACAAGTCTGGTGAGTTTTCGCTGTTCACTGATGGCGCTAGAGACAGAGCTTCTCTAGAGTTCCTGTATAGGCTCCCTACGGGAGCCAGAGTTGCGCGTTTGATTCCACATGCCGCGTGCCGCCCTCGCCGCTATTCGCCGAGATCCGATCACGTGAGGAGCCGTATCAAATGTCGTGCAGCAAAGTAGACGTTGCACGCGCCCCGGCGTACGTTCCCCGGCTTTTGAGCCCGCCGCGCGCCTCGAACGCGCGGCGCTGCTATTCGCCGAATTCAGTCACGTGAGGAGCTGGATCCACATGCCATGCGTGAACGCGCAACTCTGGCTCCCGTAGGGAGCCTATACAGGAACTCTAAGCTTCACGGGAACCCCGCGCGTTCTCCTTTCACGTCACAGCGCACGTGACTCGGAAGATGGTGTAGGAGTTGAAATGTGCCAAAAACCTT
Source organism: Ixodes persulcatus (assembly GCA_013358835.2). Taxonomy (NCBI): domain Eukaryota; kingdom Metazoa; phylum Arthropoda; class Arachnida; order Ixodida; family Ixodidae; genus Ixodes; species Ixodes persulcatus. The sequence goes on along the minus strand of JABSTQ010010175.1, from coordinate 772,727 downwards.
CCCAATTATTTAAGAAAAGCACTGAAATTGTTGCACAGCTCCTTTAATGGAGCGCGCGTCCGCAGTTGACAGGGCTCAGAGAGCAGTAACAAAAAACTATCTACTAAAACTTTCTGCCTGTAGTCAGTAATGGCATATACAAATAGGCCTACTACTAGTGACTGCCTCTGTATCACACTGCCTTGCTCCAGTTGTTCGAACTGATCCGAGACCCACGCTGTAGGTGAATGCGGTAGTTATACTTATATTTTACTTATATATAATACCTGTCAGTGATCTTGCGTGGAACTCCCTTCTCGCGAACGTCTGCAAGAATCTTTGCATACTATCTTGTTTGCTATATAATATATGATATTGTATGCCGTTATCGGTTCGAAAAAGTGTTATACATGCTTTGGATTACAGTATATTTCGATATGGCATAAATGTGTATGGTCATTGTGCTCTACGTTGGAAAACTATAATTCATTCAATTTTGCGTTCTCCGTTAAAAAAATATTTCCAACTATTTATGTGTGGGAAAGTACATTGCAATTAAAGGGTCAAAAGGCGCGAACAAAAGAGGACGAAAAAAGACAGACGTACGACACGGACAGGCGCCAACTTCCTTGCGCCTGTCCGTGTCGTACAGAGCGCGACACTGTTAGCGCGAACAAGCGATCGCCGGTTTTTTCAGTTTTTCTCTTTGAAACTAAGAGATGTCATCCAAGTTATTATTGCTACGGAAAGAGCTCATTTAGTTCTACAGTGTCAGCGATAAAATGTTGTGCTCGCTAATACTAGTTAGAAGTAAAATGCGAAAATGCGCCGATGTCGTGTTCGCGCTAACAGTGTCGCGATGTGTACGTGTGTCTTTTCTCGTCCTGTTTTGTTCGCGCCTTTTAACCTTTTAATCGATATGCACCAACTAGCCCCAACCAAAGTTTTATTGAAAGTACATAGATCTGTTTAAGGCATTACTTAACCACGATTTTAATTCATTGCTGTTCGAAACAGTTGTACATAAGCCCTTTTTAAGACCCCTTACGTCCTTGCACGTGATCTAAGAGCTAAAGATCGCTTTTGGACGCCTCTGTACTCTACGGGAAATGACAAAAGAATTAGCAAATACTATCAGCATTCTTCAGAAAACTTAGCCCAGTGTTCTGAATGCCAATTCCAAACACAAACTAAAACGGGTTTTGAGAAGCATTACATCATAATTGAAAAGCGTTCTTCTACAAATAGTTTTTTACTGGGGATCATTATTCGGAGGAATCTTATTTTTGTGTGTTCCATTTCGCTGACTGCCAGGCACTGTCAGACAAGTCCAACGCGGCTTTGGCGGGCCTGATTTGTATTTGTTTATTTTGACCGGCAATGAATTAATATTATTACAGCCAAGCCGTATATGACTCACAGTTCGGATTTCTGGACTTTATTCGTGTCGTCGTCCTCACGCAAAAAAAAAAAAAGAAGTTTTTGAGCGATTGAAGCGAAAAGTGCATATCACGCATACAACATACAGCACAGTATTCGTTTAAATAAAGCACAAGCACAAAACAAGCATCCGAACCAGAGAATTGATGATAAAGCGCTCCTGACAACAACGCGAAGCACTTAGAGCTCACCGCACGTTTGCGGTAAAGATTACTGCTGCGCAAGCAGCCGCGGTGACGGCAGCTTGCGACGTGGAAAATAGCGTCCCTACCCTTTCATATATAAGAAGCTTTGGCACATTTTCTTTCGTCAATCATTTGGTATTGGCGACGTGAGTGATCGAAAGCGTCGCTGTGGTCGGTCTTCCGCGATAGGCCGAATGCTGACTAGGACGTCAGCAAAGGATCTCCCTTCGACGGAAATAAGAGGAATGGAAGAACTTCCATTTTGACAGTGTTGGCAGTGTTGGTTTGAGAGTGCTATGATTTCAAGCATCCACCATCCTCGTTATAAACGTCATCAAACTTGTTGTTCACAAGGTAATGACGTCACGAGAGGGAACCATAGGAGGGCGCCACCAAAACATCTCGCCGCCTATTAGCGGCGAGATGTTTCGGTGGCGTCCTCGTTTGGTTACCTTTCGTGACGTCATTACCTTGTGAACAACAAGCTCGATGGTGTTTGCAATAAGCATTCTGGAAGCCTGAAATCATAGCGGTCTCAAAGCAACACTGCCAACACCGTCAAAATTGAAGTTTGTGGGAACCATGGGGTTCACTCTATCCCTATCTAGGCCTAGCCTCTAGCAGGCCGTGGGAGTCGTCGTCACCAATGGCGTCGGCCTCCCGGATACAAGAAACCACGAGGCCGAATTCCCCGAAGGGGCCGGCTCTCCCTTGCCCATTTTGGGTGAACGCGCCTTCGGCACACCCTTGGGAGTGATTATGGACGCGTCCCGTTTTCGAGTGACCTTCTACCAAGGGTTACCAACTCTTCAATGAAGGAAGTCGGGACAGGGAAGGGGTGGGGGGGGGGGGGGGGGGGGGGGGCGCAGGCAGCGCGAGGGAGAAGGGAGATACATAGGGGTTTATACAAATGATGATGATGATGATAACAGGCGCCCACCGCGATTTCCGGCTTGCCATTGCTCTTGCATGCTAAAGTGGCTAAAGCCTTGCAGCCATTGCTAGACACTGCTCCATTGCTTCGTGTGATTTGTGCGAACTTTGTGTTTCGCGGCGGGGCGCGCATTGTTGGGCGTACGTTGGGTCACATAAAAGATTTCTAACTCGACCGTCTAGACCAAATCTGGGACATATAGCTGTCCCGACAGGAACGATGCGGGACTCGGGACGCTTTATGAAAAGTCGGGACGGTTGGTAACCCTACTTCTACCGGCCTCCCCGGGCGCGTCTATTTCCCGCAGGCTACATAAGCCGGCCATACCCTGTGGCCGGGGCTCTTGGTTAGGGGGCTACGCTCGACGGAGCACTCGTCATTGTTTTTCGGCTCCCCCTTTTCCGTGATCCTGCCAGTTACGGCAGCGCGGACCCACCTCCTGGTGATCCTGCCAATTAAGGCAGCGCCAACCTTATTTCTCTTCTGTTTCGCCTACGGGCGCAAAGCGTGTGGTGTAAGCCCAATAAACACGTTTCTACGGTATCCCTGTGTTTGGTGTGGTCTCCCGTCCACCGGAGCCTAACGGCAGTCATCGGACGGACCCGACCGTAGCCGCCATAGCAGCGGCACTACGGAGTGGGTGTAGCCTCACAGCGATCAGCTAGGTAAGTCGAAACCCACTTTATTGCAACCGACGAGTTACGGAGTGGGCATTTGCTTCACTGAGGACTTTGGGGTAAACTAGAATCCCACAAGTTCTTACATTCCTCTTATTTCCGTCAATGAGACATCCTTTGCTGACGTTGTAGTCAGCATTCGGCCAATTGTGGTGAGCCAACCACAGCGACACGTTCGATCGCTCACGTCGCCAATAGACTACAGTGTTCTAGAGGATTTAGTTTCACGAGCGGCGCCCGCTTACAATGGGCCGCGTGAAGACGGTCGACGTAGATGGCCCCGAGTGGCGCTGGAGTTCCGAGCCCTAAGAGAATTTGTGGCAGATGGAAGATGTGCGATGAGCGAAGAAGAAGACGAAGCTGAGGCGGTACGCTTCTCCTTATAACACCGTAGCACTTTTTTTTTTTTTTTGTGGTGTAGTGGTGGGAAGTCTTTACCGTTCCGTTGCCGTCTCGGTCATGAATGCAAGGGAAAAGACGGACACGCACTGCTTTGCGCCGGGATGCAAGTGGGACTACCCGGACAACAAGGGCAACCGCAGCACCAGCGATCGTAAGCCGTCGCTGTTTCGTGCGCCAAAGGAGGAGTCGTGCAGAGCAGATAAACGCCTCGCCGAGACATCAGCGGTGTGCAAGAGACATTTTGAACCGCGCCTTATCCTTTGAGACTTTGTGGACATCGTCAATTGCGAAGAGGTTGGGATTCTATGCCGCAATATATTATGACTATTTTATAGTCTTTTTGCGTAATATGTTGCTGGGTATCTGTCATGTGCTTGCTGTGTATGTCGATGAAGTGTATTACCACTTTTGAGAGCTCATAAACCAGTGTGTTGAGAATACAATTTTTTTCTTTTTCATAATGGGGGTTGTTGAAGTTTGTGTTCATTATGTATTTTAATGCTTCATATACTCCCAATCGAGGTATTTTTTCTTCATAGACTGCCTTCTACAAAAGACAATTTGTTATATGTTCGCCAGTTTCAGTGGCACTTTAGGCCGTTCCCAAACGCGCTCGGCCTTGCACGTCCCACAACGCTGGTCCCCGCATCAGCAACACGATGACAAAAAAAAAAAAAAGCAATACAGCAGTTTATTGTTCCGCTCGCCATTGAAAAAGTGCGAGATTTGACTATTTTTTCTTGCTATATCAGTATCGCGGTTTTTTTTTCGCAGCTATTAAGCCTGCAGCCCAAGTGATAACGTTGCTGAACGATCTGTCAGGAGGGGGGGGGGGGTCGATATTAATCAAATAATCTCCCTTAAAAGTCACGCGAATATTTCAAGTAGAGGGTAACACACACTCCAGAGCCGTTTATTGAGAGAGTTTGGCCATACATTGGTTTGAATAGGCGAGCATCTCGGGCCAACCACAGGCCGCGAAACAGCCCCTAGCGGTGGTCGCGTGCTTTAAATTTGTGCCACGACTATACTTTGTTTCACCTTATGTGAGAGCGAAGGCGAAACTGGAAGCGCGAGCACGGAAGCTCCGTGCGTTCAGGCTTTGCTCGAGCGCGCGAGCTGGGGAGAAATGCAAAAAGCGCTGGTCTCGCGCTTCTAGCTTTGGCTTCGCTCGCAGGTAAAGTGAAACGAAGTATAATTTGAGCCGTGCCGAGCGGAACTCCGCGTCTCAAGACGCTCGCGCACCCCACCCTTTGCACTGCTTTCTTTCAGCCAGTCTCAGGACGCTGTTCTAGCAGTGCAGACAAAGGCATGGGCACGAGCGCGTGGCTTTGGAAAGTGCCTCCTATGCACGAGGTCTCGTACAAACAATAGCGTTTCGCTGAGCTAGGCTCACGCGCCTGTGCCTTTGTCTTCACTGTCGACATTTGTGAGATGGAGTAGAGGTCTCCTGATTGGTCGACGCTGTGTCACAAATTTAGTTTACGCTCTAAGCGTGGGGGGAATATTCGGCGCTGGCGGCGGCCTTTGCTCCGCCTATTGTCCAAACTCTCCTAATATACGGCTCTGACACACTCTAGAGGCATTAATCCAAAGGCAGAACTACAAGTTTTCACATTCGCAATTGTTTCGCGTCGCGAAAAGCTCCAATCGAACCAGAGTCGTACGCGCCGAACAGCGCTGTCGATGGGGCTGACGGGAGCGCACTCCTAGGGCGCAGAACAGCAGCGCCAAGGTGTCGTCTACGCGCAAAATCTTCACAAAGCGGCCGCCGCTCTTGCCACTACAACTCTCTAGAACACTGTAGTATAGGGAGTATTCACTGGCGGTCATAGCTGTGTGCGCGAATGCTGAGCGCGTGCTGATGGCGAGCTTCCCCAGTTCTTTTGCAACGTGCATTCCGCACCATCAAGAGGGCCGGTCTTAGCAGCCTATTGATGTGAGCTCGTTCTGAGCATGCGCTCTAAACAGCACCCACAAATATGGTGTCCAGTGAATACTCCCTATAGACCCTTTTACTGTTTACAAACATGAACTGCCACTTGCGTCACAAGCGACTTCCGGTCGAACCTTCTTTGCAAGCCTGTTGAGCTTGCTTGTCACCAGTGTTAGATAGCATAAAAAATCCTACACGGACAACAAAGTTGGTGATGGAACGAGGGCCTTGGAAAGTACAATATTAAATCTTGGAGGAGGAGGAGGAGGAGGAAACTTTATTAGTCTTCCGGGATCAGGTATTGGGGGTGGTGGAAGCCCAGAGGGCCGCCGCGACCGCCAGGGCCCGGGAGGTGGTCAGGACTTGGGTTGACTCCTCCGGGTCGCGCAACATCTGCTCCCAGAGGTGAGGGGAGGGAAGAGGGGGGTACGTGTCTGCGGGGCATTCGCAAAGGGAATGGTAGTGAGTGTCGAGTGCCCCGCAGGCAGGACAGGCGGGGGTGGTAAAGAGGTGTGGGTGAGTGTGTATTAGTTGTGTTCGGTGGGGGAAAGTGTGTGTTTGTAGGAGGCGCAGCATGTGTGCTGCCTCTTGGGAGAGGTGTGGGTGCGGGGGTGGGTATTGGCGGCGGAGGAGGCGGTAGTGTAGGGTAATATCCCTGTATTGCAGGAGGGAGGTAGGCTTGCCTGCAGGGGCATCGCGTGTAGGCGTAGTTGAAATGGCGGCTCGGTCAATAAGTTCGCGAGCACTATCGTGCACCATCTCATTAGCGCCTACGCCTGTGTGGGCTGGTGTCCACAGCAGGGTCACGGTGTCGGATGGAGGGTTGTTGGTGAGAATTTGGAAGGCCATGGGGGAGATATTGCCGCGAATAAAGTTGCGGATGGCCTGCTGAGAGTCAGATAGGACGAATTGGGGGGTGGGGCTCTGGGCGAGCGCAAGGGCAATGGCCGCTTCCTCCGCCGTGGTTGTGTTCGTAGTGAGGATGGTGGCCGCTGTGACGTTTGGTGGTGGATGTTGGCCCAGAACAGTTACACAGTGTGCAGGGTTGTGAGGGTAGGGTGTGGCATCAGTGTATAGTGTGCATGGTGATGGTGGGTATAGTTTGGCATGGATGTTGGCTCGTGCTAGCCGCCGGGCTTTATGGAAAGTTGGGTGCATGTGGCGAGGGATTGGGTGGACTCGGATGCGGTTACGTATGTGCGGTGGAATGGGGAGGGGGGGGGATTGGGACGGTGGGGGGGAGTATGTTTATAGTGTCAAGAATGTAGTGCCCTGTGGGCGAGGATGCGAGGCGGGTGAGTTGGGACATGTGGTGGGCGTCTAGGTGTTCGCGTATTGTGTTGTGTATGCCGAGGTCGAGCAGGCGGTGCGTTGGGGCGTGAGGGGGGAGTAGGAGTGCATGTCTATATGTCTTCCTGAGGAGCGCATCAAGGGAGTCGAGTTGGGTGGGTGTAAGGTTAAGGTAGGGTAGGTGGTATAGGATACGGTTGAGTAGAAAACTGTGGACGAGTCGGAGGCGGTCCTGTTCCTTGATGCCGTGGTGTTTAGTGGCGATCCTTCTAATGAGGTGCGTGGTTTGGGTAACATATTTCTTTACGTATTTGAGGGTGGGTGCGGGTGATCTGTTGTGTGTGAGGGTGAGGCCTAAAAGTCGAATTTGTTGTGTGTGTGGTATTGGGTCAGAGTGTATAAAAAGTTGGATGGGGGGATTTTGGGGGGGTTTGTGGCGAGGGGGCGTAAAGGTGAGGAGAGCGGATTTGTGTGGGGAGCATTGGAGCTCCAAAGGTTCAATGTGATGTAAGACTTGGTTTAGGCCGTGTTGAAGTGTTGCTTCAATGTGTTGGTCGGAGCCAGAGTGGACCCAGAGGGCAATGTCATCTGCGTACAGTGTGCTGCGTAGCGTGGGGATAGTGAGGAGAGTGCGGGCAAGTGGGATTAGGGTGAGGTTAAAGAGCATGGGCGAGAGGACCGCTCCTTGTGGCGTTCCGCGGTCTGGCATGTGGAAAGGATCAGACTGGACATGGCCCAAACGGATGGTACCGGTACGTTGTGCGAGAAAGTTATAGATATAGTGGTAGAAGTGTAGGCCAAGGTTTTGGGATGAGATTGCCTGAAGGATGCTATGGTGTGAGATATTGTCAAAGGCTTTTTGGAGGTCCAGTGAGAGTATAGAGGTGTGATCTCGTTGCGGGGGGTGTTGGTAGAAATCATGGTGATACTGTATAAGGGCGTCTTGCGTGGATAAGTTAGGGTCGAAAGCCGATCATGTTGGGTGGGTAGGTTTGTGTGTGTTCAAGGTGCGCATTGACGCAATTCTGCAGGACATGTTCGAGAAGTTTGCCGAGACAGGAGGTAAGGGAGATGGGGCGAAGGTTGTGTATGGAGGGTTTCTTTCCAGGTTTGGGGATGAGGGTGATGTTGGAGTGTTTCCAGGTGGAGGGAAGGGTGTGGTTAAGCCAATGTTGGTTGAAGAGTTGTACAAGGTGTTCTAGGACCTCCTCATTGAGGTGACGTAAGATGGTGTTTGTGATGTTGTAATGTCCTGGTGTGGTGTTGCGTTTGAGGGCTTGCACCGCCGCTTCTACTTCTGCAAAGGTGAGGGGGGCGTCGAGCTGTGGGTTGGGGTTGCCAGTGTATTGTGGGGGACCAACAGGGTGTGATGAGGGAGGTGGGATGTATATGGAGCGGAGGGTGTCGCATAGGGCGGTGGGTGAGAGTTGAGTGTCCGCTATAATTTGTGTGGTTTGGTGGCGAGATTGGGTCTTAGTAGTGCGCGGGTCGAGTAGGGCACGGAGGATGTGCCAAACCTTCTTAGTGGAGAGCTGGCCTCGCATTTCGTCGCAAGTGTTATTCCAGTTGTCCCTGGCTAATGTGAGTGCGTGCGTTTCGATCTTAGTGCGGAGGGTTTGTAGTTTGAGGCGAAGTTTGCGTCGGTGTCTATGTTTCGGCCAACGCTGCTCTATGCTGGTGTAGGCCTCCCAGAGGTTACGGAGGTGGGTATCTACATATTCCGCTGGGTGAGGAGGGTCGATAGTTTTGGTTGCAATCTGTTTAGCTGAGAGAAGTTGGGTCGTCCATTGTTCTAGGTCGGATTCACAGGTGGTGGTGGGTGGGAGTGGGCATTCGGTACGGAAAAGATCCCAATCTGTGTGTGTTGGTGGTGGAAGTGGGGGGGTTGTGGAGATGCCTTTGACGGTAAGACACGTGCTGATGATGTAGTGATCGCTGCCAAGTGTGTGTGGTGTTGTGGAGGTGTGAAGGGTGAGTCGTCCGGTGCTTAAGAGGGCGCGGTACCTCTATTTATTCGTCCGTTTCAGACACCAGATGGCGCGCGGTTCGCGACGTGGTTGAACGCGCGAATTCTAGATGGCGCCAGTATCGAAGTGTGAAAAGGCCCGCGTTGGCCGCTGCGTGAAATAGATCCCGGAAACGTGTCGTGTGACGCTGTTCTCCGGCGGAGGAAGTTTCTCCCTCCCTCCCTCGCGCGCGCTTGGTATGTCTCTTGTCAGTCAGCTCAGTGTGGCCGAGTTGGCCGAGTCCGGCCTCTGCGCTGTGTGATGCAGTGCGTGGCGCTCGTTTCTGTTCGGAGGTAGGAATAAAAATATCGGTCCCCTTTTTTACGACGCTCGTTTTTATAACTTGGGTTTTTATTTCAAGTGACGTACAGTACCGCCCTTTTGAAATCGTATACTTTGCGGTGAGCGATTGAGAGTCATGTTAGCATTTGATTTTGGTCAGCACTACACTTTGAATGAAGACCTTGGGCGGCGACGTAAACATGTGTTGCTCCCCAAATTGTGTCCAAGCTGCGCAGTGACAAATGGAAATGAACTTGAAGGCGTGCGACCGTCGGTTGGTAATTGCGCCCGTTAGATTCACCTATTCAGTCTAACCATTTTTGCCAATGTCTTATCTGTTTCGACAAATGACATGGTCAAGTCTATTGATAACCTTAGGTAGACTGCACCTACGGAGTGTGCGGGCTTCAGATAAATTTGCTGCGTTTATGTGAATTAATAACTGTTTTCTCTTTTCCGTACTCGGTGCTATGCAAAAATCGCTGAGATGTTATGGTAGCGTTGTGTGGCGGCGTTTTGCACGCAGTACGTGTTCAAATGGAATGTGTCCAATCGTAATTCCGATCGATATGATAGATTTACTTTGCTACAGTGTTAATTATATTTTCCTGATTTAAACTGGTCCGTCCCTGGTCTGAGCCTAAGTTCAAATTCGAGAGTGCAGACGGACTTGGCGTCGTAACAGCCGTAATTCGCAGAAAGAAATTAGTACAATGAAAGGAAAACAAAAGGATACGAGGCGGCTCGGTGCTATAGAAGTTATGAGTGTACAAACGATGCCATCGTACGTTTTCTTTTTTTTTTTTTTACGTTCTGCATCGTTGTGAAATGCTCAAGGTACCAGCTAAGACAACGAGCTCGCGTGAAATTTTATCGAGCGGAAAACGAGCGTCACTTTCGCCATGTGCTTTCATTTCGATATGGCGCAAACTGTGCGCGAAATGGTAGCAGATAAGGGAGCAAAATTGAGATGTTGGAGACCCATAAAAGAGAGTCCCGAAAAGAAGAGAGCTTCCCCTTCTCTTCAAGTGTTGGGTTACGCTCTCAATCCTGCACTAGGCTGCACCTTTGGTAACACTGCGCGCACCCGAAATCGCCTTCTTCACGGAAAAACACGGTGGCCTTCAGAATCGAGGAGTGCTACGCGAAAGCGAGCGACATGTCACAGGAACGAAGGCGAGGTTCCACGGGCTTTGGAAATGCTCCTGACCGCAAAAACAACAAACCTTTTTTCTTCTTTTTTGTCAAAGCACAATTTTTTTATTATTTTTTTTTCGTCCACCTTGATACCGCATTGACGCAAGCACTAACATAAATAAAAATAGTACGCATACAACGACAACGCACCCACTGGAACCTGAGTCAAGGCAAGAACAACCAACTACTAAAAGGGAAAAAAAATATAATTAGTACGCGTACATAAACAGAGCGCATGCATCGAAAAGCCTCAAAGGAGGTAGACAATCAGGGCCTAAACACCCCCCCCCCCCCCCGTTTTTTTTTCCCCCGCCCTAAAAAAAAAGAATAAAAAAGGTTTTTCGACGACCGCGGTCGCCCAAGTCTTGGAAGGGCATGCGATTGTAGCACGTTTGTCCCGCGGCAGTTCCCCTCTCTCAATTGCCACGGATCGTGTCTCCCAAGTACCAAGCCTTCGAGACGGATAGGGGCCCGCAGACTGGGGGTGCCCCAATCAAAGGCACACTACTTGGGCGTGAGGCGCGTTCTCTACTTCTTTTTTTTTTGTTTTGTTTTGTTTTTTTTAGCTTGGGGAAAAGGGCTAAAAGCTATTTTCGTTTCTCTCTCGTTTTTTTTCTTCTTGTGGGTGCGTGTGGGTTCATAGAACAACTTCCAGCATAAGAATAAAAAAACACACGAGAAGAATGAGTATAAGAAAATTAGTCGACAACTTGGACTCCGTTCTCTCATTCTTGCGGAGAAATTCCTTTTGTAGGAATCCACTATTGCTTGGCCGAAAGTCACAAGTTGCAGATGTCTTACAACGAGCGCTCTCACACCTCGCTTGCCTAAACAGCCGCAATCGTCATATGAGTTCCCCATTAGAGGGGGCACACTCTCGTGTTAGTCGTTGATGACAACGTCCATTGGGGACGCCCTCGTTAGAAAAAATCTTTTTACTATAAAGTTCACAATCTGCGCCCGTCCGGCCAAATTGGGCAAGTTGGGGTACGCTCACTGCAGACGCACAACAAAAGGGGGCCCACTCGCAGCTGCCCCTATGTACAGATCTCACCTCTCCCTGAACTGGTCACTTCGGCGAGGGCAGCTGATCAGAGAATGTTTAGACTTGGGATAAACTGTTCCAAGGTCCCGCACAGGGACGGTAATAGAAATACTTGCATGGCAGACAGGCCAAACGCCCCCGCCCCCCCCCCCCCTTTTTTCATCTTCCTTTTTTTTTTTTTTTTTGAACCTATATTCGCTCTTTTCTATTTTTGAGTATACGTGTTATTGGAATGGTTTTCTACCCTAGCAATCGCCACACAGCAAAACCCAACTAAGTCAAAAACCGGGTCCACTCTCGTGGGCACGTAAGCAATACCACGTGTCCCAATCCGATGTTCTTTCAAGCGTTTCGGCTGCGTGTAGTGCGTATAAACGTAAGGAAATGAGACGTCATTTCCCCATAACTTGGCAAACGAAGGAAACTAAAGCTTCCGTGAGCCAGTGAGAGTGTTGGAGCGAGGCACGTGACAACGTACGGTGGTGGGTACTGTTCCTAAAAATAGCTGTCACGCGCTTTGCTCTGCGACTGATTCCCTCACAGCAGCTCTGACCTTTGAAGTTTGCCCAGTACGGTGAAACGGAGTACAGACAAAACAAACAGGAAACGAGCTGCCAGCATACGCTAGTCATACTTCCAACAAAAAGGATTAGTTTCTCCCCAAGTTGGGCGACATTTATCGTGAATCTTTAGAGCTGCGAAGCTGTAAGTAACGCGTACTCAAGATTCTTTTTTCTCGCGAGTTTGTGATTTTTACAATGCCCTCTAACCAAAAACGATAAAAAAAACCGGCGTTTTCTCGAAATGGTGAAGTCATTCCGAGGGGGTTTAAAAGAACTCGTAAAGAAAACCCCGCAGCTGCGCATGCGCCGCCAGCCTTGTCTGCATAGTTCAAGGTCTTGTGGCGGATTACGGAGCTCTATGCGGATGCTAAGCGTCCGCATAGAGCTCCGTAACAAACAAAACCATCCGGGTTGGAACACGATGGTTCGAGTTCACCAGAAACCTCAACGTGCGAAGCTTCCACAGACGGTCACTTACGAGTATTCTCAATGTGGGACTTCAGAAGCTTTCGCTTGCCATAGACCCGTTGCTCTCGGGCAGGGGGCGCGAGCGCGTCCGCAAGACTAGAGTGCCTTCATACACACGCGCGCTTTTGCTTGAGTGGTGACATCTCAGCCATTTTCACGCCCAATCGTTTTTTTATGCATTTTGAAGTACGCGCAATACGGTGTCACTCAGCTCGAGCGCCCAGCTTTGGCTAATGTATAGACGCCATTTTATCGCCTAAGTCACGCACCGAGTGCGCGAGAGCGTCACGCGCTGGCACATTCAGTGCAACAATGGATGTCTTCACCCTGAGACAGACAGACATGTAGGCACCCTACGCAAGACGCGATCATGTTATGCTGACAGCACCATCCAGGCGGCGCTGTAACGTTCGATTTTGCACGGGCCACGTTCGAATGCAAGCATCTGTCAGCATCTGTAGACACGCAATAACAGAACGTCTAAAAAAAGAAAAAAACTAAAAGAAAAAAGAAAAATTATGCAGCTCGTGGCTTCAGCGTCACATTCAGCTTGATTATTTTATTGCGTTCTTTCATAGCTTCCCTGAGCCGGTATGTTTCACTTTACGTGATAGTGAAGCTGAAGCTACTCGCTAAAGCATGTTCCCCTGAACGATGCTCGCACTGCACGAGCGCGCGTGCTTGGCAGGGACACTGAAAGCTCGGGGCTCGCTCTTGTAGCCTCTGCTACGCTGGCACTTACAATGAAACGGAGTAGAAAAAACTCTAGTGGGGAAGCGTACTGACGTATTTTCGAAACGCGAGCCAAATATTCTATTTTTCTCGCCTGGAGCGCTGCTCAAAACTTGAGAGCTACGGGCCTATAGGGAGCTTGCTTTCGACCCATGACGCCAGAGGCGAACGCAACACTTCCGAGCGACACAAATTCGAACGCACCAAACGCGAAGCGCAGCTGCGTTGAACTGCCCGTCACCAGCTCTCGCTCTCGCCCGCGCGAAAAAAGATCGCGTATGAATACAAGACAAATGCGTGCACCATGCCACACGGAGAAACTACTTGATCTCTCGTCCTTGCGGACAGAGACCGCCATCTAGCGGGAGGAGAACAAAATGCAAAACACATAAAAATAGTTGAAACTTGAGACCGAAAACTTGCTTTCGGAAATATCGCTGTATATCCGAAACGGATTATCCTACACTAATTATTTTTATACCAATCGATTCCGTAATAAATTTTAGAGGCACTACTGTGAACACAAGTGTTTTTTAAAAATTAATGGATTATGTAAAACGTCGTTGAACCCAAAAGTGTCAAAACAGCCGTTTTCAGTCGATTTCAAGATTAAAAAAAATATATATGTACTAAACACTCAGAGACATGACTGCACGAATGCACCAATTGAGTATTAATCTCTTTATCGTAAAAGTTTCAAGCAAATACAAAGAGCGGTTCTCATGTAGGAATTTTTCGAAAACGTCAAAAATCTACATGTATTCTCTATGGCGCTTGGAGGTACTATGCCCTCTTAAGGTGAGGTCGGGAGTGGTATCGCGCTGGGCACTGTTGCCAATGCGTGTGGGGGAGGAAGGGTCGGTGTGGAGGGTGAGGTGCAGGGAGTGGGTAAGTTCAGAAAGTAGGCGGCCTTTGCGAGTGGTATAAGAGTATCCCCACTCTATGTTAGGCGCGTTGAAGTCACCTACAATTAGGAGAGGGTCGCGTTTAGTGAGAGAAAGTGTCTGCTGGAAGATGTATTTGAAGGATATGTGTTTGGATTTAGGGGGGCTATAGATATTAAGAACGTGCAGGCGTGTGACAGGGGATTTGGGAAGGTGAAGTGTGGTGAGTATGTGTGGGATCGGTGAGGTGAAAGTTTGGTGCTGGGTGGCAATATTGCGATGTACAAGGGTGGCTATCTGGGGGAAATCCAATGGGGAGTGAGATGCATAGTCTTTGAGCTTGGGTGAGTGGTATGTTTCCTGTAGTGCTATGAGTATGGGGGGGGGGTTGGGTAAGGATGCAATGTGTGCTTGGAGGTTGGCTCTTTTAGCTCGAAAACCGCGGCAGTTCCATTGCCAGATGTATTGTGGGTTAGAGGTCCGGGTCATTTTCGGGGGTTATAGGTAGGGGTGTGGTAGTTGGGGCGGCAAGGTGCATCCATTGTAGGACCTCTTGATGTAGGGAGTGTACCGATTCCTGGATTGCACTGATTTGGGCAGAGGTGTGTTGACGGTGGTTATCGAAAGCCGTTTCTATTTCGGCGCGAAGGGTGGCTATTTCTGCGTTGCCTGAGGATGTGGGGTGAGGGTCAGTATTGGGGAACAGTGCTCGTTTCTTACTCGGGGGGGAGGTGGTTAGCTGATCGGGTGTCGGGGCTGGAGGGTTGTGGGAGGTTTGGAGTTGCTGTTTAAGGAGACGGTTTTCCGCTTGTAGGCGTTCATTGTCTGCGCGAAGGAGGGTGATAGTGTTACGCAATTGCTGCATTTCCTGGCGCATTTGGCGCATTTCGTCCTGCCATGTGGAGGGCGGGGGTGGGGGTGGGGGAATTGGGGGAGGGCATCCCGCTGCACCTGTCAGGTGATCTTGTCCACAGAGGATGCAGTGAGGCTGGCAGGGGTGATTTGGTGTGGGGCCCAGTGTACCACAAATAGTACAGTGAGGTTTCGGTGAGGGTTTGGGGCAGACGTCTCGCCTGTGGCCAGCCGACCAACAGGCCATGCATGCTTCGGTTTTCCGCTTGTAGGGGTAGCAGCGAAGAATAACCGCACGGTACCGCACCCAGAAGGGTACATGCGGCCCCAAAAAGAGGACTTGCACGATGCCCGTGTCTTTGATGCGACGGGCGTCGATGACTGTGATGGTGGGGTTATGACGCGTGAGGCTTTCCATGATTAGTGGTTCGGAGTCTTCAGCTGGGATCTGGAATATTGCTCCTGACGTTGTGGTGCTGGGTGGGGGTATGTGGCTTTGGACGGGGTAGTGGGTAGCGTTCCAGGTGATTGCATTGAGGTTCATGTACTGTTGGGCTCTGCGTTCATCGGGGGTACTTACTACGATGAAGTTTGAACGGGTGTTTATTCGTACTTGGTCTTGAGCGAAGTCTTTTATCTTGGTTTGGTGGAAGATGCAGTCGGCTAGCTGGGCTGCATTAGTTTTGCTGAGGTCCAGACCACCCTGAGGACGAATGACAACCTTGAAGTCATCAGGGGGGAGTGGGTCTTCTGGCGGGGTGGTAGGTTTCTTGCGAAGTTGTCGGCGTTTTTGTTGGGGCTTGGTGGGGTCAGCAGCGGGTGTGGTGGTGGCTGAAGTAGCGGTCGTTGCTGCGATGCGGGAGCGGATTGTCTTCCATCCAGGTTCACGCAGAATGTCGGGATCGATTTCGTCCCCTTCAACCATGCAT
The DNA here is from genome assembly GCA_013358835.2 of Ixodes persulcatus. Lineage (NCBI taxonomy): Eukaryota > Metazoa > Arthropoda > Arachnida > Ixodida > Ixodidae > Ixodes > Ixodes persulcatus. Next base: position 756,926 of record JABSTQ010010175.1, on the reverse strand, counting down.
TCGACACGCGTTGGCGTGATTAGGATGGAGGTGTTAGCTGGAGAAGTTGGGAGCTGCTGCGGCGGCGAGTTGGTGGCAGGCGGCGGCGGAGAGTTTGAAGTTCCCGCTTTGGCGGCTGATTGGGAGGCGCTCATGTCGGTGCGTTGAGAGCGAACCGCACGTGCGCAGGTGGTTGCTGCCTCTGTCGCTAAATGCTGACGCCAAGCCGGCGGCCACCTCGCCAGGCGAAGGCGACGTTAGGCTTAGCGAGGAGTGCCGGCGTGGCCGGTCATAATTCGGTGGTAATTCACGTACCCGGTATCGATGGGCGAAGATGTTGGCACCGATGTGGTCCTGGTGACGTTAGGAACACTTTGGTATCAATTCGATTGGTTTGGTTGCGATGGTACAAAGCTATAACCAGGTGGAAGCGGAGCCCATGCGGAGCACGTCCAGCCGGGGCGCGAGACGTTCTTTCACTTGGAGGAGGCAAGTTGGTTTACAAGAATACTGGAAATATTTTAACAGATCTCGTACTCCTTCGTTCTTTTGGCGTTCACCTGGAGAATTGGTGGTTAAACGTTTCATCTACATTTCAAGCAGCGGTGTTAAGGTGGCCTTTGTTCGTTCTTTTTCTGGGACGTCAAAAACTGGAGCACCACCCGGTGGCATTTGCAATGAAAAGCGTCTCTGGTACAGTGTGAAATCGTTGCAGGTGATACCACAGCGTCGCTCTCCAACCACCTTCACCGCCAGGATTGGAGGCCCACATTTTTATTATTATTATTATTATTATTATTATTATTATTATTATTATTATTATTATTATTATTATTATTATTATTATTATTATTATTATTATTATTATTATTATTATTATTATTATTATTATTATTATTATTATTATTATTATTATTATTATACTATTATTATGATTGCCATTTTTATTAAAAAATTATTAAAAATTCCCTGTAATGCCGAATTAGAGCGCAGCTCTTGAGGAGGAAGGGAGGGTACGGAGAGAAGGGTATGCCCCTCCTTTTCCCTTCTCCCTCCTGACCCTCGTGACGTCACTTGTAAAGGCCTCGTGAAGGGCGTGACCTTCATGGGTAACCTTCGTGACGTCACGTGTGACGGCATTATGGGAAAGGTCCCATAATGCAACGCGCGGTTACGCCGACGGCGAGACGGCGACGCCGCTCAAGGCGGAAACGGGCGCCTAAGATCTGCGCTCTAAAACTTGCCCGTACAAGTTGAGCATTGCTGAATGGCTCTGGTATGTCTGAATTTCATCTACATGGCGTGCATTCGTTTCTCCTACTCCTACGGTCTTGTGTTCTGTGTCTGCTGTTACTGCCTCAATAAGATGAGCTGGCGGGCTAGTTGGTTGTCTATCATGAATAAAATAGCGCAAAATAACTAGGAAGGAAGGACGAGGTAGACAGGAAGGGCGTTAGCGCTTTTCCTGTCTACCTCGTCCTTCCTTCCTGGTTTTGCGCTATTTTATTAATGATGTTACTGCCTCGTTTTTTTTTTATTATTGTACTTTTTACACTTGTATTTTCTAGGGCTATGCTAAAAAAAATTATCTTCTTTTCTTCTCACGAAACACATCATGTCTCAATTTCTGAGCCATATATAGTGTGTAGTGCGTTATCCACGACGATTGCATCGACGTTCGGCTCAAACTTGACTGGAAGCCGAGCGCTGGCGCAGACCTCGCTTCCAATCTGTGTCCAGCGTTGGCCTTCTCACGTGACGCGAAAATGTCAGCACTACGGCCTTGACTCCTATGCGGCGTTGTCACGAGTCGCCGAAGCGTTGTCGAAGATAAAAAGCAATAAAATGTCCGCGTTGATAAACTGGGGGAAAGGAGGGGGAGCGAACGTGCGGGGACGTTGGAGCTCTTATTCAAAGAGTCACTGGGTACACCTAAAGTTAGCTGCCTTTGTCACCAGTGCACTCGTCGAACGCGTTCGAATGTGAGAGCCAAACGCCGGACGCCTGCGTTCCGCCTTTTAACGCGTTCGAAGAGTGCAGTGCTGCTAGAGTTGGGTTTACCCACTAATGGTTCCAACCAGAGCTCGGCGTTGTGACGCGCGCTCGACTCTCCTCTTCTCTCTCACGCTCTTGGCGCATACCGTCTTTAATTCGCGGAACGGTTGTCCTGTCCGTAGCTCAATCGGTAGAGCGATAGACAGTGGAGAAAACGGTTGCTGTCATTCATGGCCATAGGCCGCTTGATGACGTCACCGGGAGTTTTAGTATGGTGCCTGGAACGCGTCTCCGACTGGTGTGCTTACCGCGTCCAAAACCTCGGTCTCTCGATTTCTGCCTGGCGACGTCATACGAGCGCTATGCTGTCGACGGTCACGATCATGGCAGTGTCCCAGCAGGGGTGGTGTATGTGGCAGGCGCCTGCTCTGCTGCAGGTCGCTCTCCGCTGTGGCAGTCCACGGAAGCTTCGGCAGCCATAAGTTGAGACGCCGCGACGACAGCGACACTCGCGTTCGGTTGTGCTACCCGCAGCCTTCTCGTTAACATTACTGCGACCAACCGGCAGGATCGCGACATGCAACATCGTGACACTTATGCTCCTGTGACGTCATTTGTTGCCCACTCCAGGACTACTTTTGATGTATGGGCAGCATAGGACGCTAAACACAACAGTCCAAGACGCGCTCCAGGCACCATAGTATTGCTAGGCGTATTGTTCCACGCAAAATAAAAAAGGCACCAATACCAATGTGGTGGATCCACAGGTTGACAGCAAAACGTGTAACTTTTGTCGGAAATAATTTATCATGAGAGACGCCTACCTAAAGACAAACACGTTCCTACGGCGTATACAATGAAAATAAAATGCGAAAATATACGGATGTCTGACTCACGCGTCCTGCGGATATTTATACTTTATGTCTGACACTGATGCAGGTGTCAGAGGTGTTCTGAAACGTGTTCTCGCAAACTAACATTCGGTGAAGGAAAAAAAAAAAAGACTACACTGACATAATTTCATGTTTCAAGTACGAAGCCCATAGTTTCCGGGAACGGAGATCGATTCACGCTTCCGGACTTCGGGGAACCGTGTCACATCCGGTAAAAGCGAGCGCCCCAGAATTAAATTAATCTGGGCAGTCGCTGTGCGGGACTTCACACGGTGGGAGTTCAGAGTCAAGGAGAGGTGCAAAGAAGTTTCGTGCAACGTGGGGAAACCGAACGAGAGCACCGCTCGCATCTGGTACGAATTTTTCCATATTAGCTGCGTTTGACTCTATAGTCATTCGCAACTAACAATAGAAAAAACAAAACCTAGGGTTATGTTTATGCGCCGAGAATGTGAGGGAGAGGAGGAGACCAGAGCGTGCGGGGACCTCAGAACGCCGACCACTGTCTGCAATGATTAGGGGGTAGACGTAAAGCTAGCTGCAGTTGTCTCTGCTAACTTTTCGAACGCGATCGAACGCTAACGCGGAACGCTGGACGTCAGGCGTTTGCCGATCGAACGCTTTCCAAGTGTGAGTAGAGGCAACTTCAGCTAGCTTTGCGTCTCCCATAGCCTCCTATATCCTGACAAAGCCTGGCAGAACGCCACGAGAAGCGGCCGCCAAAATGGAAAAGTTGGAGTGGCAGACAACGAATGAGAGGAGAGCCACGTGACTGGCGCCCCGCTGCGGCGAGACGCCGAAACACGCTTCTCCCGAGCGAACAAGCGTGTTTCGGGTCCTCGCCGCTGCAAAAGCTGCGCGCTGACGTCCAGGTTCCCCGAGAATGGGCTCTTTGGTGCTCTGTGATAGCAGATCCTCGCGCTCCAAATCTGCGACCGGGCACTCTATGGGTCCGTCGTCGAACTGCCAGGCTTTGTGAGTATAGAGGAGGCCTATGGTCTACCCCACTAATCCCTCCAACCAGAGCTCGACCTTCTGACGTCCCACGCACTCTCGTTTCCTCCTCTCTCTCACTTCCTCGGCGAATACTTCCTCTAGTCATTCATAGCTTGGGTTCTAGCGCTCTAGATTTCCGCTGTCACATCTTTAGTGGCCAGGAAAAGACAGTTTGCTGACGCCAATCAGAGCCGTAGCCACCCGCGTATACTTTCCGCAATTATGCAGGGAGTTCAAAATTGCGATTTTCCCTATTTTTTATATTTTTAAATGAGCATTTGGTATCATCTTATAAATACAAGAACGAATAAAAATAAGCACGCTCATACACAACGAAATAGGTCTTGGAAATAAAAACTCTCGCGATTTCAATTATTTACTCTGAACATGTGCCTAATGCTTTGCCTGCATTAAGATGTTTTTGTTCAGAAATATTGAATGTTTATCGTTTTTTTTTTCTAACCTTTCCAAACTGTTCTTGCGCCTCAATAAGGCATCCAATGTGTTTTTTTGTTTATTTTGCGCTTCTATAATAAGCCGGATATTTTATGTGACTTTTTTTCGAAATGATCTCCTGAACATGACTTATTTTATCCAATGATTGTGCAATTAATCCTTTGTGTCCCATGTTTCCATAAAAAAGGCGATAACGTTTTGTTGAGCATGTTTTAACAATTTTATTGTTTTCGTTTAGACAAGTGATTATACTTAGTACGCATAAATGTGCCAGACGGCTTTTTTACGCTGTGCGTATCCGTATTTTTTCTACAATTGTATGTGCTAGCTGCGAACTACGGGGTAAAGACATCTCAATCAGGGGTTATATGGCTTTTTTGTTTACTTGGCGTCACCCGTAAAAAATCCAAATAAACTTCAATTCAATTAAAAACTATGAGACTACCGCGAAATTCGTTTCTGGCCCTATAGGTTATGTAATTATTGTAATTATTGTAAATATACACCATTCTAATATTTACAAGTCCTCAGCCCGGCACGCGCATGATCGTCACTTCGGAAAGCCATCAAATCACGTGCCATACGCACGAACACTGAAAATGAAGTGCGACAACGCATAAAGTTGGCCGAGTTGATTTGACATCATGAAAGGGGAACAGCGCGAAAATAAACGAGGGACGAGTAGAAGAGATAACGACAGACACGGCGCTCACCAGCAACTGAAAGTTTATTTGTGCACAAAACACGGAATGAACAGGAAAAGACACACAAACATGCAGCCAAAAACGGGTTGTTTGTCTGTGAGAGGAGAGAAAGCGTGCGTCAGTGCGTGCGCCGTCCTTAGCTCTGAAGAGTGACGAGGTGAACCTTATCATGACTGATGGTAAGCTCGTTTGATCGCAGATAAGCGTGTGCGTGGAACCGTGTTGACGGGATGTTTGTGTGTCTTTTCCTGTTTATTTTGTGTTTTGGGCACAAATAAACGTTCAGTTGCTAGTCGGCGCCGTGCCTATCGTTGCCTCTTCTACTCGTCTGTCGTTTATTTTCGCGCTGTTCAGTGTCACTTTCATGACACTGAAAATGAAGCCGGCGTGGAGCCCGTTTTTGAAAAAGGTCTATAGAGAAGTGTATACAATAAAAATTTCAAGGGGGCTGTATTCCAAGGCTTTTTCATTTTGTAGAATTATCATAACCAGCCCGTGTTCCGAGATATCCGTCACCAAATTCGCCACTCAGTCTTTCTAATTACGCATACAAAGCCGCGAAGATCGGCACAAAATCCCTCCCCGGTGTTAGGCATGGTCGTTGCGCATAACATCCCGTATAACCACGCGGCGGAGCTGCATAAAAACCGGATGGATGGAGGGATGTTAATTAGGGCTGGGCAGTTGATCGGTTAAGCTACGGATTAATCGATTAATGCTTTAATCGCGACTAACCATTAACCAGTTAATCGGTACACTTTTAAGGAACCAAACGAAAATAAAAATTAAACACTTTCACGAAGCAGACGTGAACTAGTACACCTCTATGAAGGAGAAGCTTTAGGTCAAATTTCGATAAAGTAAACTGTAGGAGCGAGATTTGTAATTTCAGACGAGTACAGTAGGTTACATGTGTTCCGGCCCCTTGCCACTTCAACGCCCTTCGAGTGTCCGTGTAGCCTGCAGAGACTACTGTGAACAATCAGAAGAGGTCGCTCTTGCCGGAGAATATCAACGAACCCCTTTGCCTCATGCAGCTAAAGTAATAATTTGTGAGTGTGAGTGTCTTTGAACTGTTCTTAAAGGAGCGATGCAACAATTTTTGTACTTTGCGCAAATACCACTTAGCACAGATCCCTGATGTTAATGACCTATAAAACACGCGTTCGTTTTTCACCCCTCGCAATAGAAGTCCCAGAAAAAAAATTAAAGAAAAACGAGCAGAGTTCACCCCCTCAACTCGCAGCCAGAACAAGCGGCCGCGTGATCTGGAACCGATTATATGCCGCCAATGTTGATCATAGCCACGCGCTGGGGTTGGCAAAGCACAGGACACGCGCTGAGTTCCAGACATTGTTATGGCTCGGCAATTGTCGTCGTTGCAGCGATTGGACACGGGCCACTACACGAATGCTTCTCGAGCTAGTAATTATCACGAGCCAAAATCGAGTGCCCCCGCAATGCTCGGGTCCAATCTATGAACCGCATTCAAATATCGTCATATGGGTGTACTGCGATCCCCACGTTACGTCATCAAATTTCGCAAAGGAGAGATTGAATGAAAATTATCGCTTTTGTCCTCGAAATTACACCGCAGCAAAGGAGTTTCTTGGCCAATGGCGTTGCGTGTGAGTATCCTTGAGTCCCACTGGTACCAGTAAGCTCGTGTAAAGTGAAAAACAATCCAATTGAATATCGTTGCACCGCTCCATTAAATACACAACGAGATCTACTCATAATCCAAATATAATATTGCGCCGTTCATCATATATAAAACCAAATTTAAAAAAAAAAAAATGTTGTGCATAGAAATATTCGGCAGATTAATCGATTAATTAATTGGCTAAAGGTTGCTGATTAATCGAATTAAAACTTTTAATGGACGCTTAGCTCTAATGTCAATGGCTGTACCCTTTGTGACGTAGCCGAAAAAGTTGGAAGCCGAACGCCGGGTGGTTGGTGATATCACTAAAGTTGCAACTACAGGTCACGGAAACACTTATCATGACGTCACATGACCATGTAAATTACGTCACGAGACCGCGGTGGAAGGTACCGCCGCTTTTCATGCACCCTCCTCAGAATTTACGGCGCTCCGTGGGGGCCGCTATAGACGCTTTAGAGCAGCTGTGCATGGGCGCCGCCATAACTGACCTTCAGTTTTTGTTCGCTCTTATTCCGTTCGCTTGACTTCATCATTTCCACAGCAGGACAGGTTATTGCCATTTTAAGTGTTACTGTGTCCTTCCCCCCAGCATAGGCCGTTGTGGAGACTCGTCAACGCCCGCTTCAGTGGCTCGGCATCTCGGTAAGACAAGAGAAGGGCGGCTATGGCGGCTCAATCTGGCGCGTGTGTAAAGCGTCTATATTAGAACTTGATACCAATGTTGCTGCATCTGTAGGTCATCTTTAGAGCTGACAGAGAAAATCTGGCCACGGCGCAACGCCGATGTACGCTGGAAGCTAGAGCCGGTTTGGCTTTCGTTGTTTTTTGTTTGGTCGGAGAAAATCTAGCAACAACGCACGTTCAACAATAAGAAGCAGAAATTACACAACTTGCAGCAAAAAAAAGAGGGCTCAGGTAGGGTTGTCCACTGTCACCTATGCTCTTCATGATATATCTCAGTGAAATGTAAAAGAAATTAAAGCAAACCAACTTAGGTTTTGATGTGAGTTACATGGAAGGAGGGAGAAAGGTAATACAGGTAATACCACACTCTTAGAAAAAAGGGTCAGTATAGTCCTCCCTAAAGGGAGGAACGCTCTTGATACATATGTTCCTTCAGAAAGGGAGAAACTTTCGTCCCTAAAGCAGGGGAGCAAAAGTTCCTCCGTCGCCTGCATCTCATTATGGCGGCCACGAATCGAGCGAATTGAGCTCAATAAGGCTTAACGAGAACACTAAGTCTATTGTACGGAGCGAGAGGAGCAGCAAATAAAAACGTAACACGAGCTTTCCGCGAACGGTATTTATTTGCGAAGCCGGCTTCCCCCTGCAGGTAAAGAAACTTAAGTTTCGAAAGCATGCAGTCACTCAGTCACTCAGCCACAATTCCTTCGTCAATCGTTGCGTCAACCGCACATCACGGAGGAGTGATAAACCATTCGCCCGCGAAACTAAACGCCGCTCTTTAAAAAAAAGCAAATCCGAAGCAGCCTTGGCTCATTTCAGCACGGTAACATGAAATTATGGCGTAGCCAGCGTAGCCGCGTAGCGTAAAAGGAGGTTAAATCACTTGCCACCAGATGGCAGGGTCAAGCAGAGTAATTGCAAGTAGCTAGGCTAGGGGGCGCCAGGTACCGCCCAATTCATGTTCTACAAAACATATTTTGTTTTCTCACGCCACCATTGCGCTTCGGGATCTTCAGGAACCCCTATTATACACACATGTAGCCACATTTGACATACTACAAGCATCAGCTGAACATACAATGAGCGCATACACATGCATCGCACATACAAACATCAATACAACAGCACTCTAACCCGATCACTACTCCCGAGCTCTGCGTTTCAGTCTTTTGTACTGGTCGTTTTGAACGCACGGAATTTTTCCGTGACTCCCTAAGCCAGTGGTTCTCAAATGGGGGTCCGCGAGACCCTCAACAAATTTTTTTTTTTTTATTTGGCACGTTTTTTTGTAGTTCAGTCCGGCCGTGACTAATTTGCAACCTGCTTCCGGAACTACGACAGCAATAAAAGGCACCTGTTTCATGCTCCAGATGTGTTAACTTACTTACGTACCCCACTCCTACCCCCCCCCCCCCCCCCCCCCCCCGCTGGAAGGGGTCCCCCATCACTGCCAGCGGTCCGCCAAGGGTCCACGACACATCCATGGCTGAGAACCACTGCCCTAAGCAATAACAAATATTCACAGCATGTTGATTTTTTTACAGCAATGTCATACATCTGAGAGTATTTTTAATGGCTCAGGGGATGAATCTCTTATTAAAAAGAAAACGCTCGATCATGCCGTAATTATTTGAAAGCCAATAAATCGAGCCGCTCCAATGCGGTTCCAAACCATGAGTTCGTTTCCCCGCACGGCACTTCGTAGCCAGTATTTCTATTGTAGTGTTTGTTTTTCTACTTCTGCTGTTCGCGCACGGCTGCAATTGCCGTCTTGAATTAATCTCTGTAGAGCGAATATTCACTCAGCTGGAAGTGATGCTTCACGGGCAGAGAAATCGCTTTCCGATCAACTTGAATGCAGTCAAAGCCGCGACTTGCGGCAAGTGTACGGAGCTACGCCAGCTACGCCGTGGCGAGCTCGAAAACTTCTAGTGCTCATCCCAGCGCGCCACTTGGAGGGCAGTTTCTCCAGGAACCGTAGTATATTTAAACAGCAAAATAAAGGATAGCTTTTTTTTTCGATTTTGCCTGTTTTTTTCTCATTTTTAGTGCTAAAATTCTATTGTAAATATACGTACTTTCCGTCATAATTTCGCACTGTCCAGTCTTTTCCCCAGAGCGCAATCGCTCCCGGGGACCGACAGTCACATTGGCCACTGTACGATAGGAGCTAACCGTACAGACCAGCGTTCCAACATGACTATCCGCACGTCGATCGACTGCACCTAATTCCTCAAGTGGTTTGAAACTCTTTAATGTAAAGCGGAATGTCAACCTGCGACACCCCGCCCCCTCCAATCAAGGCCCGACCAGCGGCATCAATGGCCGACAGTTTACGTCATCTCATCTTGTTGTTACACCACTGATACGCGAACACACGGTCACATCGGCGATAATTCCTGTCTTCTGTTCACTACGTACAACACTGCCATCACGATGTTGCTGCTATGTTGCTGACACGCACAAATACAGAACCACGTTGAACGCCGGTTGGCACTCGGCACGGGAAAACAGAACCGAACTCAGCACGGAAGGCACCCAGACAGCCGGCAGGAAAACCTGCCTGCCTTGGACGCAGTTCCTGCGATTTCCATAACGTCGAAAACGTCGACACAGCTCCGCGTGGTTCCGCTACTGTAGTTCCGCGTGGCAATCCAGAAACGACCATCTTAACCAGTGTACGTAGCGCTGCTGGCACTGCTCCGGAACTTCGCTGTTTCCAGCGGCTTCGTGTGCTCGTTTGATAAAATTGGTGGTAAAAACGTCAATGCAACTGAAATGTTCTGCACGTTTGGACTAGAAGACGGAATTACAGGCGGCCTTCGATGCTGCTGAAGCTCAATCAACTTAACAACATTTATTAAACAACGTGCGCGACGTGCTCGAAAACCGAAACCGAAAGACGATGAGTTGGGAGGGCGAAAGCTTTCTCCCGTCTGCCTGGAGAAGGAGGAAAACGTCTCGTTCCTCCCTTCTTCTCGTGTCCGCTTGGAGGCGCGTCAGTAGAAGGGAGGAAGACGCGCCGTTGCTACCATTTTCCTCCATTTTTTCTTAGAGTGCAGGACTGATGTATGCAGACGACATAGTACTTATGGCAGATAACCAGAATACGTTACAGGAACTAGCTTGCATATGTGGAGAGGAAGGGGACACCTTGGGCATGAGGCTTTAGAAGCGACAAGTCTGGAGTAATGGTGTTTAATGACGAAAAGAGGGAACCCCTGAGGATACAAGACATTTTAATAGACCATGTAGGAAAATACAAATATCTGGGAGTCAGGTTTAATGAGGGAAAGAAATATCTAGAGGAACATGATGAGAATATAATTAGAAAAGGGAAAAGAAACTCATCCATTATGAAGCTCAAGGCACTATGGAACTATAATAGATATGAAGTGGTCGGGGGTATATGGAAAGGAGTGATGGTGCCTGGACTATCTTTTGGCAATGGGGTGCTCTGCATGAAATCGGAGGTTCAATCAGGATTAGAAATTCGACAAAGAAGCGTAGGCAGATTGGCATTGGGAGCACTTGGAAACACACCAAATGAGGGAGTGCAGGGGGACATTGACTGGTCGTCTTTTGAGAGCAGGGAAGCAATTAGTAAGTTGAAATTTCAACAAAGGTTGACCGAAATGGATTATACGAGGTGGGCGCGTAAGCTGTACAAGTATTTATACATGAAAAGCATAAGCACAAAATGGACAAACCGAACCCGAAAGCTGACATTTAAATACCTACTCACTAATGATGGGGCTGAGCAGACTACCTCAGTGAAAAAGGGAGTGAAAGAGGCAGAGAGGAAAATGTGGGAGGGAAGAATGCAGGAAATATCGGCTCTAAGTGTGTACAGGTCACAAAAACAGGACATAAGAAAGGAAAATGTGTTTGGCAACTCACAGGGAAGTTCTTTACTGTTCGAGGCGAGAACGGGAGTTTTGAGGACGAGGACGTATAGGGCTAAATTTCAGGAGATAGACATAATATGTGCTGCCTGCCATGATGAGAGTGAGAAACTTGAGCACTTTGTTTTAAAGTGCACGGGGCTTCGTCCTGCCCTCCCTGAGGGGGTAACAGATTTGGCCGGGGCCCTGGGCTTTGCTGGCGACGATGGAAGGACGGAGGAGAAGAGGATCACAGTAACAAAGAGGCGGTTAGAAGATTGGTGGAAATTATCTAGGGAAAATTGAATGATGCACAACTAACTAGCACAGCTGGGGACAGGTGGGACAGAGGAAAATTGGGACTCCCTCCCGCGTGGCTACGGCCCAAAGTCTCAACCCTGTCCCCCAGTGGGTCCGGTGCAGGGGTAACGCCGACAAGGTTTGACCAGAGGAACATTGGCGACTCCCTCGCCGGGGGGAAGAGGCGGGGGTGATGTTTTTAGTTTTTTTTTTTTTTTTTTTGCCTGATCCCCCAAAGGTCAGCCTGGTGATATCCCGCACTACCTGGTGATAGTTAGGGGGAGAAAATTGACTTAGAAGAGCGGGAGGAATCAAATGTTTGTCTGTCTTAGACTTAGTTCAGGTGGCGCAAGCTACCGCCCGCTACAAAGAGTATAGCCAGTAACATCCATCCATCAGAGCCGTATATGTAGAGAGTTTGGCCATTCGTTCGGAAGTATAGGAGACAAATGAGGAGGCGCTATTGGCCGAAAGCGGGCTGGGCGTTTCCAGGGCGCCTTCACAAATTCGAATGTGGCCAACCAGAAGCTGGAAATGATACCCTGGTGGTGGTCGCAAGAAACAAACTTGATAACTGCGTCGGGGTAACTCTCGGTGACTGAAAATATGGTGCACGTTATGTTTCAATCATGGTCATCCAAAATAATGGTGGAAGAATGTGACTAGCGAAACGATCGACATAATCCGTACGCCAAGCGCCGAGGGCCAGGAATCTGCCGTCCGAGCGGTCACACTCTATCCGAGCAAAACAGAGTCGAGCGGCCGCGTTCGTTTCTTACATCTCTCTGCATGATCATGATCGAAACATCACGTGCACCCTATTTTCAACCATAAAGGGTTTCTACACTTCACTCTTACGCGCTTATTAAAATTATATACCAACATATATTTTGGACTAAAACAGTTTCTCGCTACCACCGCTAGGGGATTCTTTTAGGCTTCTGGTTGGCCAAAGGAGCATGTCAAGCCCACTTTCTGCGTCAGGTGCACGCCCTGGCTCTGCCCGCGCCTCCCAGTGACCAAACTCTCTGTATACACTCTCTGTATCCATCCATCCATCCAGCCGGTATTATTTTGGTTTGACGGGACGCCAGGGACGCCAGAGGCTCGCGCGGTTTGCGAGCACATTTATCGAAGACGTGACCGGAGAGGTGCCCCTGTGATGTTCCCCGAAGACGGAAAATATCACTCGCAATCGTCGTGTGTGCTTTGAAAGCGAAGGGAGTCACAGGGTCCACGAGTGCGCAACCACAAGTCAAGCTTCACGACAGCGCTGCGTTGACTTCGGCGATCTCGTTCTGTTTGGTGCAACACGGCGATGCGACAGAGAGCTGAAATGTTCGTGGTGTGTGGTGCGGTGCTTGGAGGTAGAAGCCCACACTAACACGAATCGCAAAACGGTTATTGTGGGGTTGAGTTTCATTGGGGTCAGTCCCGTCATCGTCAGCTGATCCGGTCCAGCTGGTCCGGGAGGACGCAGCGAGCGTTTCTAAAAGTGAATTTCTTTCGTTCCGTTTCAAAATGTGGAAGATTCCCGACGCATACCGCGAGTAAAAAGCTGCGGGCGTTTTCAAAAAATTACGTCGTTTTAATTGAACAATGGACTCCGGATTGTTGTCCTAAATTTGCCGTTTTTATGCTTCGTGTTGTTAGACGGTGGTTGCACAGCGAACGTGTTTGCACAGCGACGCACACCGCTCGAGTAGATGATTCAGTCCGGCAAACGACCGGTTATACAGGAATTTCAGAGAAACAATTGAGTCACCACCGATATTTTCTTGTAAATCTCGTGTGAGTTTGTTGCGCTCATCATGCGGTGTGAATAAATTAGGGCAACATTTCCTACCTGCCCACAGATGCATGAACTAAGACCATTTTTTACGTAGCGAACATAGTGCTTTTTCTTTATTTTGGGAAGAGGTGTTGGTGAGAGTTGAGAAATTGGGGAGAGGGAGCAAGCTTTCCCAACTTTGTCTCTTTTCTCTCTGGCACTGCCCTCAAGTTTCAGTTTCAGTAGACATACCTACTAGCAGGTACAAACTGCTCTAAAGCAGGTAAAAAAGGGGAAGTCAGGACGGTGCGGACTCCGTGTTTCGCGCTTTTCGCAAGATGACTGGGTAAGTGCTTTTGCGAGGTATGCGGAATATGCAAATGATTTTGTTATGCCCGTCTTTTGCGTCTCTCCACCAAACGAATAAGGTGATCTACAAAGGCACAATCACAAGCCAAGATTTACGATAACAGTGCGTTTGCTTCGGTGGTCCGTATAGTTGCATTTTACCCTGCTCTCTGCAACACCGTGTCATGACGAAGAGCTGGAACGTTCACGGTTTGTGCTGGGCTACCGGTTGACAGAAGCCCGTATCGCCCGCATCGGCACTGAGTGCACTTGGGCTGTTGATGCTCAAGCCTTTCATCCGCGGCTTGCCGCCGGCTGTTCCGGCTGCTCGACGGTGAGGAAGCGGCGAGAGGGACCTCTGAAGTAAATGTAAATCCTCGTTCATTCAGTTATCCAGTGTCAAGTGTGGAAGATGTCCAACGTGTACTGAGGGTGGGAACTACGAGCGTTTTGCCTTGCTTTTGTAACCGAAACCAGAGCAGCGATATAACTGCCTTGCGTACTCCAAAATGATAGAAGCAATAAGTTGTCAAAAACCCGTTTTTAAGGTTTCAAACCAAGTAAACAAGACAAATATAATTAAACTTCGTCGTCTGTATGCAGGAGGACTTATGTAACACAACAATACATTCTCTTTCCAAAACGAAAAAAAAAAAGTAAAACTCAGTCCGCCGTATATGGCAGCAACTTCGCTGCAAAACCTATGCTGGCAACGTAAGCGGTTTTAATATGGCCGCCACCAGTTTGTGCCGCGTTCCCTTTTCCTCCTCCCCCCCCCCCTCCCTGGCGTTTCCTTGGCGTTTCCAGCACCAGCCACACCAGAGGCCACATTCACGAAGAGCTTCTTAGTTTACGACAACTTAGCTAAGAAGTTTGTAAGTTAAGAACATCATAAGAAGTGGAGAAATGGGTATTCACGAACGCGTTCTTAAGTAAGAGGAGGAAAGCGACGTTCTCGTACGGAAAAACTACAGGTTTTCCCGCTCATTTTAATCCAAGCGAGGGCGAATTTAATCCAAGTGCCACCAAATTTAATCCAAGCGCCACATAATTTAATCCTTGCACTACCCAATTTAATCCCGGGGTCAGACAATTTAATTCACAATATATATATATATATATGCCCTTATTGTCTTCGGCGGACGTGTTTGCTTACACATTTGGTAACTTAGAATAATTGTTTATACAATTAGATTGTTGGGGGGGGGGGGACAACTGATTATTTGATCCCAATTGTGATTACTTGGAGTTACTAGTCCCACTATTGACGAGGCTTAGTTGATATGTTGATTACTCTTTTTGTAATATTGAGTGATTGTGGCGCGCTCGAATTTATTTTAGCTGCATGGACTTTTTGTTTAACCTTTGGCAGCCTCGACGGCACCTGGCACGTCTCCCTAAAACAACGCTCCTTTGCAGATCGCTTGGACCGCATCTACCAATATAATTCCGCTATCCTGCGATCATCGACTGCCTGGGTAACAGCAAGTTCTGCAAGTCACCGGTGGACGGCAGTGCTGCTTCTTTTCCGCGGCTACCGGCATCCCGGCTTGGAAGTTTGCGTCGCCTGGATTGGCTGGCTCCACAGTATCGCCCGCCGTCGTCGGCACTATAAGACGAAGAGTTCTTTCAACACGCATCATTTGGCAGCCGCGACGGCACCTGGCACGTCTCCCTAAAACAACGCTCCTTTGCAGGTTCGTATTTTATTTCGGAGATTTCTCTTCGTATGTTTGCAAAATTGCCGTCGCTGCTGCCACTTGTGTGTTTTTTTGTAACAAGGTGTGCATTGCAACAATAACGAAAGACCTTACGAAACTTTTTGCGGAGCTCAGAGATGAAATGAGAAATGAATGGAAATTGATGAGAGACTCTAGAGAGAGACTTCCTAACGAAATTCGTGAGCTCCGTACTGGTATACAGAAAATGAAGTCCAGTATGGATTTCATAAATGCTGAATTTGAGGGTATTAAGAAGAAGCTTGAAAGTGGAGCTGCGGTTGATAACGAACTAAAAAAAGAAAACAAAGATCTGAAAGCTAGGTGTCTGGCACTTGAAAAGGAAATGAAAGCAAGCCAAATGAGCATTGTACAATGCGAACAACACTCACGCGCGTACAATCTTGAAGTTAATGGAGTACCAGTAATCGCAAACAAAAATCTGAACGAAACGCTGCGTCAGCTCGGAGAAGCAATCGGCGAACCGATTGATACAGCGGACGTCGAAATCTGTCATCGAGTCCGCACACGAGAACGCGGAAAGCAAAACATTATCGTGCAATTCGTGCGCAGGGAAAAGCGCGACAGAGTGCTTGAAAAGGCCCGATCAAAACGAACCACGAATGAAGACTTGGGACTTTCCGCCGACTCAGCCATTTTTGAAAACGAACATTTGTGCCCAACTTTGAAAAAGCTACTTGGTAAGACTATTGCCAAAAAACGCGATGCCGGCTGGAAATTTGCCTGGGTAAAAAATGGGAAGATCCTAGCCCGCAAATCAGAAACTACCGACTTCGTATCGATAGAACACGATGACGATCTCTTGAAGATTTGTTAAAAGTAAAAATGCACGGATATGGTTGGACTGCATTTTAATCATTTGAAATGGCAGTGTCTGACTTGTTTTTACCAGAAGATATCCGTAAAGACGTAAATAAAGAGAAGTGTCACCTTTTGAAACTGTTCCACTTGAATGTTAGATCAGCTAGATCTAAGTCTGGCGATCTCATGTTTCTTTTTCAATCGTTTCAATGCACGTTCGATGTGATAATGTTCACTGAAACCTGGTACCAAGATGAAGCAGATTTTTTTATTCTTCCCCACTATCAACATTTTTATTATAACCGGGTATCCGGACGTGGGGGTGGTGTCGCCATGCTAGTTGCAAATCATGACTTTGAAATTATTGAAGACTATACCTTGGCTACAGATGATTACGAAGTACTGTGCGTAAAACATAATCTTTACATTTTTTCTGTTGTATATCGCCCACCAAGTGGTAATGTGGCGAAGTTTTTTTACTTTTCTAGACAGGTTACTATGTTATGCAAACGAATGCAAATATTATCTTTTTTTAGGCGGAGATTTAAATACTAATCTTTTAGAGGAAATCCCAAACACTGCTGAATTGCTGTTGTTGTTAACAGCAAAAAGCTTCTCGAATGTTATAACTCACCCGACTCGCATTACGTCTTTTACATCAACATTAATTGATTTGTTTATTACAAACTATGAAAAGGAAAAGGTCAAGGCTGGCGTAATAGCTTCAGATATAAGTGACCATTTGCCCATATTTATGCTAGTCAACACAACACGTGAACCACCTAAGCAAGACACAACTAGAATAACATTTCAAAACATTACACCAGCTACACTAGATATGTTTCGAAATAAGCTAATTAACGCAAATTGGGAAGATGTATTCCATACTGGTGACGCGGATAGTGCATATAACACGTTCATAGAAAAGTTTAAGCATATATAGTTTGACTGTTTTCCAAATAAAACCGTAAAACTTGCTCGAAAAGGACGGAAGCCTTGGATGACATCGGCACTCTTAAAAAAAGTACGTAGGAAATACGAACTTTATCATTTATTTCTTGCGAATCGAGATAAAATAGTGCTAGCCCAATTTAGAGACTACAGAAATAAATTAACCACGGAAATCAAAAGAACTAAAAAGAATTATTATTCTAGTCTCTTTGATGCCGATTGCCTAAAAAAGGCCGATATACTATGGAAACGCATAAAGAGTGTTTTTAATACCCCATGCAGACTAAATCAGATTGAAAATACAGAACATAATGGTGAAGTTCTGAATTACTTGAATCTGGCAAATGTATTCAACAATTTTTTTGTGAATATAGGTAGCAGTTACTATAACCCAGAAGCGTCAAAAAATATCTTATCAACTCCAGAATCACTCTTTATATTCCCAACGGATGAAAGTGAGGTTTGTTCCTCTATTATGTCTATCAATAATAGTCGGAGTCGTGATGCAGACGATCTACAAATCAAACCAGTAAAATACGTAATTGATATCATTGCCCCATGCCTAACTTTTATAAACAACCGCGCCCTATCATCTGGCATTTTTCCGCAAAACATGCAAGTTGCGAAGGTTATAGCTTTGTTCAAAACTGGCAACAAAAATGAATTAGAGAATTATCGTCCTATATCTATACTTCCAGTATTTTCTAAAGGGTTAGAAAAAATAATTCACTCGCGGATTGTAAGTTTTTGTGAAAAACATTCTCTTATAACAGAATATCAATTTGGCTTCCAGAGAAATGGGTCTACAGAAGCAGCATTATTAGTTCAGAAAGAATGTATACTTAGAAACTTCGAAGAAAAGAAATTGACACTTGGAATATTTATAGATTTCAGCAAAGCTTTTGATTGCATTAATCACACTATTTTGCTAGAAACACTATTTGCTTATGGTATCCGAGATCTTCCTCTTGCACTTATCAAATCATATCCACAATATCGCTCTCAGTTCGTGGTAATTAATGACCAAAAATTTGACTCTTTCAAACATATCGTCAGGAGTTCTACAAGGAAGTATCTTAGGGCCCCTTCTTTTTCTACTGTATCTTAATGACTTAGTAAACATTGATCCAAGTTGCAAATATATCATCTATGCGGATGATACTAGCATCTTTTTTTCAGACAGTTGTGAGAACAGCTTAGGGAATAAAGCCAATGCATTTCTTTTAAAGTTAAAAGCATGGTCAGAAATAAATTGCTTAAACATAAATGTATCAAAAACAAAAGCAGTCATGTTCCGACCACGTGGTTCGGGTGAGGGACTTCCCACGCCCCTCAACTTTGGATCTTTAATATTGAGTTTGTACATAGTATTAAAACGCTTGGAGTTATTTTTTCAGAAAACTTGCTATGGAATGATCACATTAAATATCTTTGCGCTAAACTAGGAAAAGTAGTAGGAATTGTGAATAAACATAGACATGTTCTTCCCCCGAGTGTAAAAAGAGTCCTATACAATTCGTTATTCTATTCCCATTTGTGCTCTTAGTCTGAGGCAATACATCCATGTCAAATTTAAATGCGATACATTTACTCCAGATAAAGGTCGTAAGAATAATTGCAAATGTTCCTTACATACATCCAGCACAACCATTGTTCAAAATCTACAAAATTTTTAACATACATCAAATGCATGATTATCGATTAACAATCACGTATAAGTATGCGGCAAGTGGACGTAACGATATAATCTTTGAACTCGCTGATTTAAAAGAAAAAAGTTACTATTACTCATCCAGACGTCGCCAGCCTTGGCAGATTCCGAAATGCAGAACCAATTATGGTAAGCAGAAAATAAGCTACACGCTTCCTATGTTATTAAATAATTATTTTATTCGGAATATAGATGTTATTCAGCTTTCGAAGAATAATATCCTCGAATTGTTTTTTTTTTTTTTTAATCTTGATCATGCATATGTTATTTATGTTCATATATAAATGCACCAAAAATGAAAATGTTCATTGTAAATACATTATGTGTCGTGTCGTATCTGCTGTATGGGGGGTCCGGAGCTTCGTCAAGCTGCGTTCATGCAGCTTTTTCTCTGGCCTCCCATTCACCATATGTATCTGTGGTGAAGAATAAAGTTATTATTATTATTATTATTACTCGACTTAACAATTGCTACAGTTCAGATGATACAAGTACAATTGTAATTCATGATTACTCTTGATTACTTCGTGTTATTATTGCTCCAATTGATCTATAATGAACTCAGTTGACATTATTATTCCTCTTTTGATTACTTCGGGTTACTTTTTACCCATTGGCCATAAATTCCAATTAAATGTCATTGTGACGACCCTTCATTACTTTTAGCTAATCTTCAACGAATTGAATTTTTATGTGATGATTATTGACATTATGATTACTCTTTTGATTACTTTGAGTTACTCTCAATTCAATTGACTTTAATTCGGCCTAAGTGACATTCGGCAACTCTTGTTTACTTTGTGTAATTATAGTGCCAATTTATCGGTTGTGAGCTCAATCGTACATTATTATTAGTCTTGATTACTTCGGGTTACTTTCGATCCAAAGGACTTCAATTGCGACTCATTGATATTGTCACGAATGACAATTGATGAGGCGATAATAACTGAAGAAACTAAACGTTTAATGGGGCGAACTTGTGCCCAAAAATAAAAGGAAAAAACGATAACAACAGAGGAGAACAGAGCGTCGCGGGCGTCGAGATCGGCGTGACAGCAGAGTCGAGCGCTGGTGCGAAACTGACTCCGGTTCGCCACGCGGAGCCCCTTATGTACATGCGTAAGCTTCTGGAATAATCAGCGTAGAATGTTCGACGCGTAGATCATTCGAACCTCGAACACGCAACAGGATTCTCGAATTTACCAGAAAACTAGATTGCAGGAATAACAAAAGATGCGTCGCTCTCAGGGATCGACCCCTGGCTTTTCGCGTGGGAGGCAGGCACGATAACCGTTAGGTCACACGCGCGCTGCCTCCTTGGCCAGCTGCGCGCGCGGCATTACTCCCCCCCCCCCTTTTAAAAAGTGCATCGCCCCGATGCAAAACAGAACAAAACAAAGCAAATAAAAAGAATGGTAAACTAAAGAGTCATTTGGAACACATAAGGTCCACAGTCCTATCGGGCGTTGTACGGTTTCAGGCGCACGACGTGGACGACTTCAGGTCGTGGTGGGCGGCGTGATGATGTTCTTGTTCCGTCGGGCATGACCTCGTAGTTCAGATCTCCAAGTCGACGAAGTACCTTGTAGGGTCCGAAATACCGTTTCAGGAGTTTCTCGCTGAGACCACGTCGGCGAATCAGTGTCCAGACCCATACCCGGTCTCCGGGCTGGAAGTGGACGTCCCGACGACGAAGGTTGTACTGGGTAGCGTCGACACATTGTTGATCTTCAATTCGGAGTTGGGCGAGCTGGCGAACTTCTTCGGCTCGCTGAGCAACCACTTGGGCGTCGGGGCTTCCATCGTCAGCTGGTTCGTGGGGTAGCATCGCGTCGAGCATGGTCGTTACTTTCCTGCCATGCACCAGCTGAAAGGGTGTCACCCCGGTGGTCTCTTGCACGGCCGTGTTGTAGGCAAATGTGACGTACGGCAACACCTCGTCCCATGTCTTGTGCTCCACGTCGACGTACATGGAGATCATGTCGGCGATGGTCTTGTTGAGTCTTTCCGTCAGCCCGTTGGTCTGCGGGTGGTACGCCGTGGTGCGACGATGGCTGGTGTGGCTGAGACGAAGGACTTCCTGTGTCAGCTGGGCCATGAACGAGGATCCACGGTCTGAGATCAAGACTTCGGGGGCGCCGTGCCGGAGGACAATGGACTCGATGAAAAACTTGGCGACTTCAACAGCCGTTCCTGAGGGAAGGGCTTTTGTCTCGGCGTACCGTGTGAGATAATCGGTTGCGACGATTATCCATCGGTTCCCTTGCGTCGATGGTGGGAATGGCCCAAGTAAGTCCATTCCAATTTGCTGGAACGGGGCAGACGGCGGCGCCATAGGCTGAAGAAGTCCTGCCGGTCTCGTCGGTGGTTTTTTCCGTCGTTGACACTCGTGGCAAGATCGGGTGTAGTGGTGCACTGTCTTCGCGAGCTTGGGCCAGTAGTATTTTTCGCGTATCCTGGCGAGAGTTCTGCTGTAGCCAAGGTGTCCCGCCATCGGGTCATCGTGGCAGGCTTGATAAATTTCTTCTCGAAGACTGGAAGGGACCACCAACAGCCACGCCGTGTTGTTGTCGCTGAAGTTCTCCTTGTAGAGCACACCTCGTCGGAGAGAGAAGGTTGGCAGTGTTCGTACAAAACTGCGGGGAACGGCACTTCCTTTTCCCTCTAGGTGCTCGATGAGTGCTCGCAGCTCAGGGTCTTCTCGTTGGAGTGCTGCCATGTCGCTGACATCCAGAGCGCCGAGGAAACACTCATCGTCGTCCCCTTTGGTGCAGGCAGGAGCGGCCTCGACTGGGGCCCTTGACAGGCAGTCGGCGTCATTGTGCTTCTGGCCGGACTTGTACACCACGGTCATGTCGAACTCCTGCAGTCGTAGGCTCCACCGGGCGAGGCGTCCGGAGGGGTCCTTCAGATTCGCCAGCCAGCAGAGCGAGTGGTGGTCTGTGACCACGCGAAAAGGACTTCCATACAAATATGGGCGAAACTTTGTTATTGCCCAGACGACAGCGAGGCACTCCTTTTCAGTAGTTGAGTAGTTCCTCTCCGCGTTAGACAGCGTCCGACTTGCGTATGCGATGACTCGCTCTGCGCCGTCCTGCATTTGGACTAGTACCGCACCCAGTCCGGTGTTACTGGCGTCGGTGTGGATCTCGGTTTCAGCAAACTGGTCGAAATGGCCAAGAATCGGGGGCGTCTGGAGTCTTCGTTTGAGCTCGTCGAATGACCTCTGGTGTTCTTCTGTCCACTCGAACTTTACGGCGTCCTTCGTGAGGTGTGTCAGCGGTGCGGACAGCTTGGCGAAGTCTCGAACAAAGCGCCTGTAGTAGGCACAGAGTCCGAGAAATCTTCTCACGGCCTTCTTGTCAGCCGGCGGCGTAAATGCGGCTACGGCGCGGGTCTTCTCGGGGTCAGGTAGAACGCCTTTGTTGTTCACGACGTGGCCAAGGAACTTAGGTTCCCCATAGGCGAACCGACACTTTGTTGGCTTGAGTGACAGGCCGGCGGTCTTGATGGCTTGAAGCACGGCTCGAAGTCGTCTGAGGTGTTCGTCGAAATCTCGTGAGAATACCACGACATCGTCCAGGTAGACGAGGCAACTCTGCCATTTCAGACCTGCCAGCACGGTGTCCATGACGCGCTGGAAGGTGGCTGGTGCTGTACAAAGTCCGAACGGCATCACTTTGAATTCGTACAGTCCGTCGGAAGTGACGAAGGCAGTTTTCTCCCGGTCACGTTCGTCGACTTCAATCTGCCAGTAACCACTCTTCAAGTCCATCGACGAAAAATATCGGGAGTGGCGCAATCGGTCTAACGTATCGTCGATCCGGGGGAGCGGATAGACGTCCTTCTTCGTCACAGCGTTCAGTCGACGATAGTCCACGCAGAACCGCAGGGTTCCTTCCTTCTTTTTTACAAGTACGACCGGGGACGCCCATGGACTTCTTGAGGGTTGAATGATGTCGTCGTCGAGCATCTCCTGGACTTGATCTTGAATCACTTTCCTTTTATTTAAGGAGACTCGATACGGCGACTGGTGGACAGGGAGTGCGTCGTCGTCGGTAATTATGCGATGTTTCGCCATTGGTGTTTGGCGAACTTTCGATGTCGTGGCAAAACAGTCACTGTATTCGGCGAGGAGATCAACCAGTTGCCGGCGTTTCGGAGCTGGGAGCTCGGGGTCGATGTCGAGCGGCGGCGGTGTCGTGCTCCTCTGCTGTGGCGACGAGGTTTCCTCGGAGATTGCGGCGACCACGGCTGGCGCCTGAAGCTCCTTGACGTGGCCCACGGTGGTACTCTTCGTTAGGTGCTGCGGCTCCTCTCGAAAGTTGGTCACAAGAACAGTTGTACGTCCTTCTTGGATATCCGTTACGCCTCGTGCGACACCAATTCCTTTTTCGAGGAGCAGTTGGACGCTACCTTCCAGAAGAGCTTCACCGTGCATGGCTACGTCGGTTATGACGGTGACGAAAACACTCGACCGCGGCGGTAGGTTCACATGGTCGGCGATAACTCGGACAGCGGTTGACGTCGTGTTGGTCTCCGCCGGCGGCAGGACAAGCTTTCACAGCGTCAATTGATTTGCCGCGAGGTCGATGACGGCGCCATACTCGCAGAGAAAGTCCATTCCGAGGATAACGTCCCTCGAACAGTCTTGCAGAACGACGAACTTCACAGGGCACGTCTCACCGTGGATCTCAACGCGAGCAGTGCATCTCCCGACTGGTGTGATGAGGTGCCCTCCGGCGGTTCGTATTTGAGGTCCATCCCACGGCGTCGTGACTTTTCGAAGGCGGCGGGAGAGCCTCCCACTCAAGACTGAGTAGTCTGCTCCGGTGTCTACGAGAGCTGATGCGTCGTGGCCGTCGATGACGACGTTTACGTTGTTGGACATCGTTGCGGGGGCGTCGTTTCGGTCTCTGGTAGCGTTTGAGTGGGGGCCCTCCGACGTTCGTGGAGGATCTTGGCGTCGGTCGTCTTCGGCAACTCCACCTCCAGGGGTTGCCGCGCCTAGTTTCCCCGGCGTGTAGCGAGGGGCGACAGGCTTTCACGTCGGGGTCGGTGTATTGGCGATGCTGGACGTCGTGGCGAAGGCGACCGGAACTCTCGGCGGGACGCAGGCTCGGGGGACTGAGGTCGTCGTAGGTAATCGTCAATCTCCCGAGGGCGTTCACCATACCGGGGGCGCGGGTCGTTTGGGTGGAATCCGCGCAGCTCGAGTCGTCGGTATGGGCATCGGCGGTACACATGGTCAGCTTCCCCGCAGTGGTAACACAGCGGGCGTCGGTCGGCCGTCCTCCAGACGTCTGTCTTCCTCGGCGCAGGTCGGTCTGCGTGAACGTGCGCCTGATCTTCCTGTCGTCGGGGGTACTGCGGCGTTGGGGGGTCTCGTCGGGGTGGCGCCGTGGCCTGGCGGTTAGCTTGCGCCGGTCGTCGGGCCATGGCGGCGTAACTCAAAGTCGGTTCCTCTGGCGTCGTCGTGTTGATCGGAACCTCAGGTTGGAAGGCTCGGTGAACTTCCTCTCGGACGACCTCAGCCAGCGAAATTGAGGATGGGCGATCCGCGGCGGGGAGCATCTTGCGGAGTTCTTCTCGGACGATGTCACGGACGATTTCCCGAAGGCCGTCGACACCGGCGGTGTCCTGGTCCAGTCGGCAAGAGGCGACGGTTGGAGGAGCAGGCATGCCGGCGAGTCGATGGTAATGGCTCGCTCGGGCCGACAGCGCGCGCTCGATGTTAGTGGCTTCAGCCACAAAACCGTCGACGGTTGTCGGGGGATTGCGGATAAGGCCCCCGAAAATTTCAGCCTTCACGCCACGCATGAGGACGCGAAGCTTCTTCTCCTCGGCTGCCTCCGGATAGGCTCGGGCACATAGGCGCATGACATCCTCTACGAAGCTGGTCACGCTTTCGTTGGGGCCCTGCACCCTCGTTTGGAGAAGGTCCTCTGCTCGCTGGCGACGGTGGTGGTTAAGGAACGTCCGCTTCAGTTCGGCGACGCAGGACTCCCATGTAGTGAAGGAGGCTTCGTGGTTTTCAAACCAGTGCCTCGAGGTGCCCTCCAGCGAGAAGTACAGGTTCTGGAGGCGCTGCTCAGCCGTCCACCCGTTGTGGCGAGCTACACGTTCGTAATGCTGCAGCCAGTCTTCGATATCCTCGTGGGCTTCGCCGTGAAAGGTCGTCGGAGTGCGGGGAGTCACGGGCAGGTAAATGATGCTATACTTCGTCTCACCCTACGATGGACTAAAGGCAAAAGCTACGGACCGCCAGATCCAATCACGAGCCACTTAGAAATTTTGCGGTATTTCGTTTCGATGCACGTATCGGTGCATCGAAACGGTGCACCGATCGGTGTATCGGTGCCTCATCGTATCGGTGCCTGCGTCTCGCAGGCACCGATACGATGAGGGGACGGGTAGACTCTGGTTCGAATCGAAGAGCACTGAGTGACGCAACAATTTTATATCGCAAAGAAAGCCACGACATATAGGCTCTTTGCAAAGTCGAAGCTACAAAAATGATGCCGCGCTTTTCGATTCGAGCATTATTCGTCCACCCCGTCATAGTATATATCGTGGAACGTGATTGGGCCTGGCGGCCCGTGGCTTTGGCCTTTAGTCCATCGTAGGATGATACAAAGTATAGAAGCGGCCGGGGTCTGCGACTGCTGGTCGTTCATTGTCGGCCTCGTTGGCTGCTTGGTCCTTGGTGGCAGAAGCCCGTGTTCCGGGAGTAGACCTTGGATGCGGCGACTTGATCGGGTCTCGATCTGGTCTTCTTCGGGTCCTCCGGAGCTTGGGTTCGGACTTGTACTGCAGGAACTTGGAGGGGTGCGCTGCACTGACATACGGTACCCTGCACCTCCACCAAAATGTCACGAATGACAATTGATGAGGCGATAATATTGCAATGACAGTTTTGATTTTTTGGGGGCTAATTGAACAAAAGTATTTATTATTAGCTCAATTGACATCATAATTACTTGTGTGATTATTTTGAGTTACTATTGACCGAATGGACTTTAATTCGGCCTAATTGACATTTTGGCTACTCTTTTGATTACTTCGTGTTATTATACTTCCAATTGATCTATAATGAATTCAGTTGACATTATTATTACTCTTTTGATTACTTCGAGTTACTTTTAACCCAGTGGATTTGAATTCGACCGAAATGACATTGGGATGACTCTTTTGATTACTTTGAGCTTATCTTCATACAAACTTATTTATCATGAGCCTAATGTATATTATGATTACTCTTCTGATTACTTTCAGTTACCTTGACCCAATGGATTGGTCCTATTTCACAATTTGGTATTTCTTCTGACTACTTTGAGGTCACATTCAACCAATTGGTCTTTTAAGATCTCGATTCACGTTTTTATTACTCTTTTGTCCCAATTAATCCTAATTCGGCTTAATTGACATTGTAATGAGACTTGATTTTTTTCTACTAATTTTCAACCAATTGATTTATTGTGGGCCTAATTGACATGATGATTAATTTTTTTAGAGCAGAGCTCTTAGGCGCCGGTTTCCTACTTGAGCGGCGTCGGCGTCGGCGTAACCGCGCGGTGCATTATGGGACGCGTGACGTCACTGATGACGTCATCAGTGATGACGTCATCCTTATCGTCATCGTCATCATCACGATGACGTCACTTATGACGTCAACGTGTTGATGACGATGGCGATGAGGATGGCGTCATCGTAATGACGCCACTGATGACGTCATTAGTGACGTCAATGTGATGACGTCATCACGACGACGTCATCCTTATCGTCATTGTCATCATCATGACGACGTCACTGATGAAATCATCACGATGACGTCATCCTTATCGCCATCGTCATCATCACAATAACGTCACTGGTGACGTCATTCGTGACGTCATCATGAGGACGTCATTGTCAGGTGTGACGTCATTACTGACGATGGCGATGACGTTATCATGATGACGTCACGTGACTCACGGGGGTCACGTGACCCTGGTGACGTCACGTGACCCCCGTGAGGTCACGAGGGTCACGTCTCCTCAAGGTTACGACGCAGTGACGGCGACGCCGACGCCGCTCGGAGTAGCAGGCAGGATGAGGAGGTGAGGAGGAGGGAGGAGGGATATACGCTCCCCTCCGTACCCTTCCCTCCTCCTCAAGAGCTGCGCTCTATTCGGTATTACAGGGGGTCGTAAGCGACTTTCATTTTTTTTTATTTACTCAATTAACATATTGGTGACAGTTTTAAGTACTTGGAGTTATTGCGCCACCAAGTTATCTATCACGAGCTCAATTTTCATTGCAATTACTCTTGATTATTTCGAGTTTTTATTGACCCAGCGAACATTAATTCGGCTTAATTGACAGTTTGATGATTCTTGATTACTTTGAGCTAATATCGAACCAATTGCGTTCTTATGAGCTAGATTTGCATTATGATTACCCTTTAAAATGGTGTGAGCTGCTATTGACCCAGTATTTTTATTACTCTGGGTCATTATACAGCCAATTTAATGATT
The DNA here is from genome assembly GCA_013358835.2 of Ixodes persulcatus. NCBI lineage: Eukaryota > Metazoa > Arthropoda > Arachnida > Ixodida > Ixodidae > Ixodes > Ixodes persulcatus. The sequence goes on along the minus strand of JABSTQ010010175.1, from coordinate 729,529 downwards.
ATTAGCTTTTTTGATGATTTGATTACTTTTTCGGTTACTAAAAGTTACTTTTGAGTTACTTTATACATCACTTCATTTACCCCGGACACCAAAGGGCAGCGTCGGACCAGACGTCCTTCCAGTGAGCCCTTCTCCTCGTCCGACGGCTCCCTTTGGTGTCCGCGATACTTCCGAGGTAAACGATCTTTGATTCCGATATTAATAGAAAAAATGTAGAGCCCTTTCACTTCACGTGAAGATGGAGGACCAGCGAAGCTATTTTAACAACGTCTATGACGATGCCTAGAGGACGACGTCGAGGAGGACCTCAATGACGACTTCCAGGACGGCCTTGAACACCGCCTAGAGGACGACGTTTAGGACGACCTCAGGGACGACGTCTAGGACGACCTCGAGGACAATGTCTAGGACGACTTCTTGGACGACCTCAAGGACGACACACAGAGGACGACGTCTAGGACGACCTCAACAAAGACCTCGAGGACGACGCCTATGACAGTCTCAAGGACGACGTCTAGGACGACCTTAAGGACAACCTCGAGGACGATGCCTAGGACGATTTCAAAAACGACGTCTAGGGCGACCTTAAGGACAACCTTGAGAACGACGTTTAGGACAACCTCAGGAACGACGTCTAGGACGATCTCAAGAACAACCTCGAGGATGACGCCTAGGACGACGTCTAAGACGACGTCTAAGACAATATTAAGGACGACCTCAAGGACGACGCCTAGGACAACTTCAGGGAAGACGTCTAAGACGTCCTCAAGGACAACGTGTAGGACGACCTCAAGAACAACCTCGAGGGCGACGTTTAGGATGACGTATAGGACAACCTCTAGGATGACGTCTAGGACGACCTCACGGACGACGTCTAGGATGACCTCAATAACGACCTCGAGGACAACGCCTAAGGCGACCTCAGGGACGACGTCTAGGACGACCTCCAGAAAGATGTCTAGGACGACTTTTAAAACAACCTTGAGGACAACACCTAGAGGACGTCATCCTCTTGGTGTCGTCCACGAGCCTGTTTAAGAAGTTGCCCTTGAGGTCGTCCCAGACGTGATCCTTGAGGTCTTCCTAGACGTCATTCTTGAGGTCGTCCGAGAGGTTGTCCTCGAGGTCGTCCTAAACGCATCCTTGAGGTCGTCCTACACGTCGTCCTCAAGGTCGTCCTCCAGGTCGTTCTTGAGGTCGTCCCCGCCATTGACCACGAGGTCGTCCTAGACGTCGTCCCTGAGGTCGTCCTAAAAGTTGTCCTCGAGGTCTTCCTAGAAGTCGTCCTTGAGGTGGTCTTAGACGTCGTCCTTGAGGTCGTCCTAGACGTCGTTCTCCAGGCGTCATACTTGAGGTCGTTCCAGACGACAATAAGTGCATATCGTTCTGCAATTTGTTGATTTAGTGTTTTTCGACGATGCTGAGCAATTTTCATATTGAAACTATTCCCTTAAACACAATATTACAAAAGTTAATTACGCAAAAATAATTAACAACTTAATTATTCCTGACTTTAATAATTTTCCTAAATGGTGCCCTGGCCCAGGACCAGAACGACACAAGCCTTTTTTCGTTGCGATGAGTAGTTTTCGCAGGAGCGATTTGGCCTGGGTTCTCTGAAACGCCCTGTACATATTGTAGATTAAATTGACTGACCCCGGGATTAAATTGGGTAGCGCAAGGATTAAATAATGTGGCGCTTGGATTAAAATGAGCGGGAAAACCTGTAGAACTTACCGGTGCTGTTGCTATGGTGACGGCGTCTTCGGCAGCACAAACAAAAATCAAAAAGCTCGGCATGGTTCGGAGCAGTTCGGTGAATGTAAATTTTTAATAACAAACGCAGGCGGCCTTTCCAGCCTTTCCGCCACCGCTTGCCTGGGGTTCGTGTCCGTGCATTGATATGTCGACGCTAACACGATTTAAACACGCCTGAACGCCGAGGCCGGGATGCGTAACCGCCTCCGTTGACTGCTCCGAACTCGATCGCTACAAAGATGGTAACAAATTGCCGCGGCGTTTTTAGCGGCCTTGGAGATGCAGGAGCGAGCCGAGGTTAAAAAAGATGCATTCGAACTACGAGAGTGTCAGCAAGAGCCACATAATTACCTGTTCACACTCGGAGCGGACGCGCGCGTTTGATCGAAGTGCTGGATTCGCGCTGTTGGCCCGCGTCTTGGTAAGCGCTTCGGAACCGATCTTTTACGATTGCAACTCGCTACTGATGTGACACTCGGCAAAGAAAGGTTGGACCGGAATTGCGTCGCTCCCATGTACTGTTTTAGCTCGACAGTGACGTACAGGCGTCAGAGTAAAAATGGCGTACTAATAACAAAGTGTAAATACCGGGTTGCGAAGGTAATCCATACGGCGTTTATTCGAGCTCTATATCACGCAAAACAAGGAGATAGAATCGATGAGAGTCCCTTTTTGACGACAGCGTTCGTCACCGCTGCCTCGGAAAACGAGGAGATGAGAAGGGGACTTCTCATCTCTTTCTTTACTTTTTCCTCAGGTAAGTTCGTTCTTTGCAAATTTTACAAAAAAAATGCACCATCTGTGGGCAACGCTGCACAAAGTCGTAGCGCAATAGGTTAAGAAACCGAATTTTCCGGTCGATTTAAAGAGCCTGCCGTCTCCTTGTTTCACCCGGTATAATAGGGGAAGGGTCCACAAGGGTCGCGCTTGCATATTCCATCCAGCTGGTCGTGGGCAGTGGCCAAGGACCGTCGGAGCAACGCTGCGCCGAGTCGGAGTGCCTGCTAGGCCTATATGCTGCCGAGCTCGCTTCGTCGGTGGAATCGTTGTAGTTGTAGCCTTTCCCGAGTTTGTGGATCCAGCGTTCTTGTTCGTTGTTATCTGTTTCAAGTACTTTCTTGCATTTTTCTTGCTGTTTGAAGTCAGGGCGTGCAAGAAGAGTACCTATAGAAAAAAAAAACAACTAAACGTCTGTTTGTCGTCGCGACCAAGGAACTCAGCGACGCTGTCGGCCGTGCTGATTTGATCGTAACAAGTGCGTAAGACAGCTTCGGAGCTGTCGTAGGATTCCGTCGTAACCTGCGCAAATCTTACGATAATTTCGTTTCGTGAATACGAATTTGTTCTTACGTTTTGTCTTACGTACATTTTTGGCGTAAGATCGTTTCGTGAATCTGGCCTCAGGTGACCACGTTTTCCAGTACTTCGCGCGCGGATTCCCTTTCGAGGCTTTTGACGAACGTAAAGATCATATCCGCTGTTTTCGATGGTGTGCAACAAGATAAGAGACGCAAAAACCATCAAAATCGAAGCGCTTTGGGCTTGGAGCCGGGCCGCCTGGCCACTCTCGGACAGAGGCGACGTGTGTGCGCATCGTCCTGGCAAGCGAGATGGTTTCCAACCACGCTCTGTGGGTGGAGGACGTCACCAATTGCTTCGCCTCGCCAAACCACGCCAACCACGACCGGACCCCGAGTCTGAAAGCCTCCGGCGCAGGCAGAATCGGCACCGTGGTAGGAACTGCTCGTTCTGCGGTCCATGCAGTGGTCGGAGCTCTCGGCGTCGTTCGTGCTTGCGCCGAAGCCTCTGGGGACTTCCTCGGATGCGCAAGCCGTAATTCGCGAGGCTTGGACGAGGGCCGCCCTCACCGGGCATTTCAGCTATATTCCGCTCACTTATAAATGCAATGAAAGCTCAGGTTACTTTTAGCGAGAAAACTGCGGGCGACCACACGGAATCGCTTTCCGCGCCACCGCCGAGGTTAGGCCGCCGCCATGTTCTCAGCTCTTCACTCGCTCCCGCGGCGAAAGCCTTCCTATAATCCTCCCCTTTCCAAGATGCGATGCGACCTCCGTTTAGAAGGGCTGAATTGAATGCGCATTCGCCGTATCGATCCAGCTCTGTCTAGCGACTTGAATGCGATGTACTTTCCTAGCGCATTATGCCGCTTACACGACCGCCTTGAATCCGACAACTAGATTCGATACGATTAAGTCGCATTCATATAAATGCCGCTTGTGATAGCAGCTTCATAACTGCCTAATTTAGTTGGAGTCACTGAATTTCTGTGCGAGCTTCAAGACATGGCTTGCACTGACATCACATCAGCGGCCATTGTGATGGCCTTGCTGCTGAGCGCGTACCTTCTGAGCATACATTTCGCATCAGTCAATTTGCTTTTCACAGCAAGAACAAGTAGGAATGTATGAGGTTTAAAAGCGCAAACAGACAGGGACGATAGAAAATAACACAAACGACAAACCTACCGTGAACCAACTAGCCCAAACTAAAGTTTTAATAAGTAGGAATGACTTTTGACAAGGGGCAATCAGGTCACGTGCAAACCATGTTCATTTATTTCTCGCACAAATAATTACTGAATGTGCTATTTTTATTTTCTTCCTTGATAGGAAACCAAGATGACGGAGAGCTACAGAGAAATCGACGGTTACTACGTCGGCTACAGCTTTCACGATGACACCATTCGCTCGGCATTGGGCTACAAACCTGCGCCGGGAGACGTGTTCATCGTGAGTTACCCCAAGTGCGGCACCACCTGGTTGCAACACATCGTGTACAACATCTTCAACGGCCGTGCTCCGCCGGGAAACAGGATGGGCATCCTCCGTGAGATGCCATTCCTAGAGATGCTAGGCGTCGAGTCCATCAAAGACATGCCCCGGCCAGGAGCCATCAAGACCCACATGCCCTTTCAGTTCCAGCCTTATTCGAAAAACGCCAAGTACCTTTACATCACGAGGAACCCGTACGACTGCTGCGTTTCCTTCTTCTACCACACCAAAGGATTGCCCCATTACAATTTCACAGACGGTACCTTTCGACGAGTTCTTTGAAATGTTCATCGAAGGCAAGGTAGACACTGGTGACTACTTCGACAACTTGCTGTCCTGGTACGAGCACCGGAACGATCCGAACGTGCTCTTCCTTACTTACGAGGACCTCAAAAAGGACACCACTGCGTGGGTGCTGAAAATCGCCGACTTTCTCGGCGAGGAGTATGGTAAAAAGCTGAGGGCCAACCCGGAGGCATTGGATGAAGTCATAGAGCAAACGAACATGGTCAGCATGAGGAAGTACGTTAACAAGGGTCTGGAGGCGTTCTTAGTTGAGGTGAAAGCGATTCCTGAAGAGAAGAGGCCGCGTTGGGTGAAGCTCATGATGGAATCTGTTGGTGAAGAGGGGCTGAAGAAGCCGATGATTAGTAACTTTGTGCGGAAGGGCGTCGTTGGTGACTGGAGGGGACATTTTTCGGCAGAGCAGGTGAGGCGGTTCAAAGAGCGCATTGCTTCTAAGATTCGCGATAGCGATGTGATGGACCTTTGGAAGTATACTAGACCTTCCCTAATAAAACCTGGCTAAAAACGTAAAATACGAAACAAAAACAAGATATAAAAGTGGTCTAGATGGTATACATGTTAAGAATGATGCAAATTAAAGGGGGCTAAGAAACAAATGACGACTATAAACAATATTCGATCTTCATGATGTTTGAAATAATCATTTTGGCCCAATCCACCTTTTTACGAAGTCACCGGTTCGAGATTTTTGGGTAGAGAACGCGCGTGCACACCACGAGCGCTCTCACGAGATCTCGCTTGAAAGCATGCCATGGCCGCTCGTGAATCCATGGAACGCGAACATGTGTTTTCATACCAGAAACTCTGGAACCATGATTTCGAAAGAGGTGGATTTGATCTTGTGACAGGCGCCCGTTGAGTCCTGTGAGCAGTTTATGATTCTGAGATTAAAACGCAAATAAAAATATGAAGAGGCCGATGAGTGTCCGAGGAGAGCCCATTTTCGGATATGATTTTCTCGGAAGCACCCCGAAGAGACAGCGGGAAAGCAGCGCCTTGGAGCAAGCTAAGATGCGGAAAACCTACAGGAACTCACATCATTGACATCGGATGCGTCAGATTAAGCAGCCCCTTTCATAACATCATTTCACAAACACCAACGGAACAGTACCGTCTCCAGCATTGATCGACCTTCCTAACTGAACTCAATACCTTCAACGGCAGTCATCATGAAGATATTTATGATTGATAATTTGACCAAACAAGAAAATTTTTATCTATGATATTTTCTTGTCCTTTTTATTGTTTTATGCAGGGTGTTTCAACAACGACTGATTAAAGTTTCTAAGAGGGCACTTGAAATAAAGAAATGATTCCTTCTGAATAGTTGTATCGCCTTCCCCGGACGCCAGTCTGCAAGTGTAAAACGATAATAAAAAATAATAAAAAATCGGTCGAAATTGTTTTTTGCCCTTATGCCGATTATCGAAGAAATGCGTTAGAATTTCGCGCAGCAGTTATATATAGAAGTACAAGAAAGCATGGTGAATACAGCCTCTTAGCGCTTTTCCGCGGGGTGAACATTCCCCCAAACCTCCCCTCTTTCTGGTGCAAGCAGACCAGTTCACTTAGCGTGTGCATAAGGGACGTGCGCGCGATGCGCGTAAAATGACAGAGACATATTGTTGTGCGTATTTATTTACCGCGAAGGTGCGTTTAATCATGCAGCGGATAGATCATGTACGTGAGTTGTCTGTGCAACGTGAACGCCGCATAGCGGGGAAATTTTCGCTAAATTTCCCGCTAAATTTAGCGGGAAAATCTTGGTGAATTTTCCGCTAAAGTTAGCGGGAATATTTCCCCGCTAAATTTAGCGGGGAAATTTTTGCTAAATTTAGCGGGAAATTTAACGAAAATTTTCCGCTAAGTAGGAGGGGAGCAGGAGAGTAGGATGGGAGGGTACGGAGGGGGAGGAAGGACATACCCCCCCGTACCCGCCCTTGTACCTTCTCTGTAATGCCGAATTAGAGCTGCGCTCTAATTTGGTATTACTGAGAGTTGTAAACGTCTTTAATTTTTTTACAGCGCAGCTCATAGGCGCCCGTTTCGGGGTTTAGCGACGTCGCCGTCGCCGTCGTAACGACGTGACGTCACGTGCGACGTCACAAGGGTCGCGTGTGACGTCACGTGGGTCACGAATGACGTCACACGTGACGTCACACGGGCATACCCTCCCCACCCCTCCTCCTCCTCAAGAGCTGCGCTCTAATTCGGCATTAAAGAGAATCGTAAACGTCTTTCTTTTTTTTTTTGTCATTAATCCAGCGTGCGGAGAAATTCGAGTTCCTTGTCTGCCGTCGTATACGGCAAGCATCGCCGACTCCGCCCAAGTGTATACTATTCTACATTAGGCAATTTGCGGCTTGTTAGTAAATATATTCAGCACAGAGTTTATACATTCCAACCGCTTCAACGGTTTAGGGTTGTGGCTGCCGACGTCACAAACGTAGATACCATTATGAGTCTTAGTTTTCAGAGATCCTCGTGAGTTCAATTTCAGAGCATTATTTTGGTACCCAACACCAAGACCTTACGTGCGTTGAACAACTTGCCCGTGAACATATTCATGGTATCTGTATCTGCACGTGCCTCTACAAGCAGATGCAAATAATGCTCTTATATGTAACTTTTAATTGGATGGAACATTAAAATTGGTACACGAAAGATTGGTTACACCCAGGACCATGTAAGCGACCAGGATGAGAGCACATCATCAGTGTTGGAGTACTTGGAGCGTACCTACACTGGCGTGCCCTTTGGAAGGAACCGCACCCGCCGGGACCCGCCCTTTTCCTTGTTACTCTGGAGCTACTATGAACGCGTCGTGGACGAGCTTCCTAAGACCAACAACAGCGCGGAAGAATGGCACAGGAGTGTTCACCCTGCGCTCGGGTTTCAACATCGAGTTCCCTACCGGCCCATCGAAGCTTTGAAGATCGAGCAGAGCCTCACCCAGCAGAAGATCGTCGACGGCCAACGAAGATGCATCCGGTCGGGTTCGAAGCCGTACGCCAGAATACCGCAAAAACTACGGAATGTTTTGTCTCAGTGTGACACGCAGCCCCTCATCGACAGACTTCTGTGCTGTCGATTTTCTTACTCCATGTCAGATATACGTAAAACAAGACAGCATGTCAAATAAACAGTTTTTAGATTTTCCTCTAATTTCGTTCCATTGTAATATTCATTATTCATTTCGGTTGCGGTCAGTAAATAGGGCGCCGCATTTGTATGGTAATAATAAATTAACGCAAACGAATTAACAATCGATCGGAAGAAAATGACAAGGATTCAACTCCATTGGCTTGTGGTGGGAAGGTTTTACCTTATAGGATAACAAAATATAACAACACCGAAAGCCAGCAGGAACTTACTCACGTGCTTTTTGGCGCTGTGATGTTCTGTCACTTGCTCTTCTGTCGCTGTGGTGTTTTGACGCCGTGCTGTTTTGACGCGTGCTGTTTTGGCGTGTGCTGTTCTTTCGCTGTGCTCTTTTAACGCCGTGCTGTTTTGACGCGTGCTGTTTGACCGTGCTGTTTTGACCGTGCTGCTTTTGTAGAGTGCTGTTTTGTCGTGTGCTCTTCTGACATGGTGCCACATGCCGGCAGCTGCTTGCCGGATTCGCGCTGTGAAGCAGCTGCATGTCGATCGCGGCTTGGCGCGTAGCCTGTGGCTTTCGCTGGCAACGTGGTCACATTAAGTTATATCTCGTGCCCGTCTAGCGGCAGGGCCTGCCGATAATGAATTGAGGCAGTGCCTTCTATTAAAGAGATTGGACACACTGGACTGTACGTAGGTCATTCAATATTTTTGCATGATTATAGAGTTTTAGAATAAGGGGCACCAACGCGTTGGCTCCCCCAAGCAGCTTGGAGCGTCGCACTGCGCACGCGCAGAACTTCTGTGCATGTCCAATGCAAAGCCCCAAGCTGCTCGGAGGATCCAAAGTGTTGGGCTCCCCTATTCTAAAACTCTCTATTTTGTTCACCCTGCGCGTGAAATAGTATGCCCCGAAATGGCGTATTATTAATGTCTTTGTACGTGAGCAATTTGGCCAGTGCAGTCAGTACGGATGCTATCACCTGCTACCCAGTTGCGGTGTGACGAGGGATACCTCCGATAAATGTACAATGATGTCATTTCAAGACTCCCGGATGAACCATGACCTCTACAGGGGCGTGGACGGATTCTACATCAACAGGATTTTCCACGAGAAAAAGTCCGTTCGGCAATGGCCTACAAGACTTGTCCAGGAGACTTGCTCGTCCTCAGTTACCCCAAGTGTGGCACCACATGGGTTCAACACATCGTGTACGCCATCTACACCGGTGGCTCCCTCAAGGAGGACATGAAAAGGTTCATGGCCCAGTCACCGTTCCTCGAGATGAAAGGTGCCTTGAGCGCGCAGCAGATGGAGCGACCAGGCTCCATCAAGACCCACCTGCCTTACCACCTGATACCTAATTCAGTCGAAGCCAAGTACATTTACGTTACTAGAAACCCTTATGATTGCTGTGTCGCATTTCATCACCCCACAAGGAGCTTCCCTGTGTACGACTTTGAGGATGGATCCTTCGATGAGTTTTCCGAGATGTTCATCGACGGCAAGGCTGACACCAGGCAGACTTGTACCGTACGCATTACAAGTAATCAAATTACTTGTAATCGATTACTTTTTGGAGTAATTTTGTAATCAGTTGATTACTTTTATTAGGCAGTAATCACAAGAGTAATTTGATTACTTTTTGAAGTAATAAAATTACTTGTAACCGTTACTATTTTTCCACGGGACCCCCCCCCCCCGGGCACACGCCTTTTTTTTTTCTGAAATGACAAAAATAAAATTTTTTTTTTTTTTCGAACGGAAAAAAGAAAGATTTTTGCGGAGCTTTAGGAAACGAGGTCAATCCCTTTCTATGTACAGTTTCTGTGGAATGTCCGTTTTTTTTTTTTTTTTCGAGCTAGGACTGGGAGTGGGAAGCCCCAGGGAAGCCACAGTGCGTGACAAAAGCCATTCAGGGCGAAGTTTGAGAGAGCAGAATGTAGCTTTGCAAGTCCTTCGTTCAAACTAGCCCCCTCACGCACACACACACAGAAATAAAAAAAATAAAAAAAATCCTGCTTAGGGTACCTACTCGCAGCCCGTAGGAGAACCAGAACCGAAGAATGCCTATATTTCCCCATTTCCCCTACGTGGTCTTTGTGACAAGCAATGTTTCGAGTTGAGAAGTGGTCGGGGCGATCTCTTCCGCTAATGGATATTACACATGATCCGTTTCAAATCCTGGAGCTGCTGCTCTTTTGTAAAACATGCTAGCTCATCCACATGTGAATAATAAAATGAGCGACGCAAACTTTGAGGGACTACCCTTGCTCAAGCTTAACAAGTGCTAGAACCCCCTCCGCCCCCCCCCCCCCCCCCACACACACACACACTGGCGAACGCCCAAATCATTAGACTTCTTTAAACGAATTCTATGTTTGTGTCCGCATTGTGAAGGTGCAACGACCACGAAGAGGGAACCAGTTTTTCTTCTTCAATACTTGTGCAAATGCTAAATATAGGTTGGAAGATGTTCATTGTTATGAGCGCTAAAGATCTGTCTTCACACAATAAAGTAATCGGAAAAGTAACGGTTACTTCTTTAAGTAATGTCCAATTACTTTTGCCGTCGAGTAATCAAGTAATCTAATCGAATACTTTTTAGCCAAGAGTAATAGTAATTGTAATCGATTACTTTATTTTAGTAACGTGTACAAGACTGCACCAGGGACTACTTCGACCATCAGCTGTCCTGGTACGAACACACAAACGACGCCAACGTGATCATGGTGACCTACGAGAACCTTAAAAAAAGATCTGTCTTCGATCCTAAAGATCCCGAATTTTCTGAGCGGTGACTACGGCAAGAACCTGAGGAACAATTTGGTTAAGTTGGAGAATCTTCTCAAGCTCATCAGCCTGGAGCACATTAAGGGCTGGAACAGTGTGTTTCGTGCGTGGTCGCAGGAGATCGATGGAATGCAGGCAGATTATTCGGAAGATCGAGTTGAAACTGGTCAAGGAGAACTTGGGGGATCTCCTGAAGAAGCCCATGACCGGGAAATTTGTTCTAAAGGGTGTCATTGGAGACTGCAAGAATCATTTCAACGAAGACCAGACACACCGGATGAAGCAGCGGATCGCACTGAAGACTGGTGGCAGCAATTTCATGAACCTGTGGAAGGACTTCGAACTTCCATAAGGTGAAACACTCCGCACGCAGAGGTGTCCAGATTAGCTATTGGTAAGAATGTACACTAGCTCCCCACAGACACCTATTCTTCCCGTTTCAATCTATGTCTAACCAATTTTTTTTAGTCGAACAACTGATAATGCTGAGCCTGCGGAATTCGGAACAAACCTGGATGAGTGCTACCAACACCATTATCAAGAACGGACATATGTTCGCGCATGACCATAATGGTTAAGTAAAGCAGTTAAAATAAAAAAAAATATATATATATATATTTCCTTTTTCACGCAGGGGCAGCCGATTATATCGTGCATGTCGTCGTAGAATAAAGCGAATATGCAAAATGAATACCTTATTTTTGTGAATCAATGTTGACCAGGTAAACTGTTTTTTTTTTATGCTGTTTGCATACAGAAATAATATGTGTAGCAGAATATTTTTTCCTCAAAAATGCCACTTTTTTTTTTTTAATAAGATGCAAGCTAAGCGTTTTCTTTCGTTTTACTATGTCGATCAATTTTTATTTTATTAGTCGGAGGAGAAAAGTGAATGAATGAAATGTGTATTCACTAAATAAAAAATAAAATAAACATAAGATCTCATTTCTATTTTTATTGAAAAAAAAATAAGAAAAAAACAGACTTCTTCTGAAATGAGGGATAGGGCGCAGGCGAGCTGGTTTATGTTCATGATTTAAGACAACCCTGAGACTAGGGAAAACAAGAAGGACAAACACGACGAAATCTCACTTATAATTTTTGGCAAACTTATTCATTAAAAAAAAAATGCGAGCTCCAAAACGTTTTCCTCATCAACTCTTTAATGAAATATATACTTTTTTAAGATATATAAGGTGAAAAGAATCTGATCACAAGGGTAATTACTTAGGCTTAGAGCATTTTCCCCCCAAAGACTGCGTTACTCGCCAAAACATTACATAACCGCTTGATATCAAACGAGGAGTCGTCAGGTGTTCCCACCATCATGATTAGATTAGAAGCCTGTATAATATGTTGTTGAATAAAACGATCTGCAGGAGCACTGTCCAGCACTGAGAACAGCGGAATGCGTTCTTTTTCTTCGACACGTCCCTCACGTTTCGCTTATTCGGGAGACAACGTGACGTCGTCCTGGGCGTCGGTGACCTTGGCAGCCGCCGCATCTTGTCTCCTCGTGAGTTCCACCTGGAGTGGCCCGGTGGTGATATCGTTATCCGGCGAACTGAAGGCACCACCCGAGCCGTCCTGCTGGCTTCCATCCCTGGCCATCGCCGTCAGGAGAGGAGGTGTCGCCACGCCCCAGCGATCTTCTTGGAGCACCTATCAGCAGGAGGACGACGAGCGCGCCGAGCGTGTGCGTATGCCAGCGCTCTGCTTAGAAACCAGACATTCACACGTTACTAAAATAAAGTAACTAAATACCATTACGCGTTGCTCACTCCAAACGTAACTAAGTACGTTACTCGTTACTGCGATTTAAAAGGGAATCCGTTACCTCATCTTGTTAGTCCGAGTATGTCGCGTTTCCAGAGCAGTGACCGTTTTCAATATTCGTCGTCCCTAATAATCCTTCACTTTCCAACACGTTTCTTCTGGGATGACTGTGGCTATACTGACATTCCTCGTGCCCATCTTTTTACGGTCTACCTAGCATTTTGGCGCCCTGCAAATTACACTTGCGAGCTGCTCCTCTTGAAGCGTTGCTTCTCTTGAAGTGTGATGAGCTCGTTACTTCGTTACACATTGCAACTAGGTACAAGTAACGCGTTACGTAGAATTTTATTACAAACAAGCCCGCATTTGCCACCTGTGGGCACTGAACGTGCGCATAAACGAGAATCGTGGGAGGTGAACCGTCTGCGCATGCGCCGGCAGCAGCGCCACCACAGCGGCGTGACGTCAGAGCCGCGTGTTGGTCTATACACACCCCTCCCCAGAAAGTTACGCTGCGAGGGCGAGTCACTACACTGAGTATTGTAGTGACTCACCACGCGCCGCCTTTCTTAAAGGGTAACTCCGATACATTTCCTCGGTTATAAGCTTACGACTGTTTGTTAGTGAAAGAAGTGTCCCTGAATTACGATGTGTCATTTTCTTTTCAATTTCTATAGTGCAGTTTTCTAGATATCTTATCTCAAAAAAAGTTTTGTTTCGGGGGTCTAGGGCGAAATCAAAACTGCCGGCTCGAGCATGATGGCAACCATCGTGATCATCAGCATAGCTATCGTGTGACGCAAAGCTCGCACCGCGGTACCGCTGAACGTACGACCGGCCGAGTCGTCAGAGCAGTTCCGATCAATCACGTAAAGAGGCTACGGCTGTTTTGCTGCTTCGCTTCGCAGATATCAAACTTGCGTAGCAAATATTAAGGTGCAATCCCATCGTGCATGACGTTTTGGTGCTTTTTTAACGGCTTATAACTTTCTTTTTCTGTATCTTACAATTATAAAGTTGATGTCAAATTAAAGATCTGTTCTTCAACCATACTTTAATGTCTCGATATTACGATTATTTTTACTTGTTTGTTAATTATTCCGCTCTTAATAGACCACAGTCTCTAATATTAAAAAAATAATTTCTCGAGTTATACCGTCCCTTCGTCCACGATAGTTTACGTGAGCGTTCGGTTGGATGTAATAAATTAAAAAAGTAGGCAACAAACTGTATAGATAATGTATATTATAAAATAAAAAATAAAGTTTAAAATGTTATTATTTTATGGCGCTATAAAAACGGAATCACGTACACTAATCAAAATTAAAAGACATTAAATTATGAAGCGTCCTATAATATTACATTTTCCAGAACTTCCATATGATATATTACACATTAAAAATGTTACTAGACCTCAAACCTTTCTCATTCAGTTACGGCAAATTTCAGTTTCTTCATATAAAATACAGGTGGCGACACGTGTTCAAGAATAGCTTGATGTGCATTTTAAGTCGTGTGCCGCTTGGAACGCCACGTGAAAGATAGAAAAAGCGCCAGATGTCAGGGTGTCAGATGCCTGGATGCCCGCAGTGAGCGAGCCAGAGATGTCAGAACAACAAGCGCGAGGCTGTGGGTGCACCACAGCCAACGTTATTAGATTAACTCAGTTACGGAACTGTTCATAGACGCTGCATGCACGAACAGTACCCCCCCTCACTCACCACGACTCGCCCAGATTCGCTCGACGCGCCGCCGGACGGCTGCTTTGGTAACTGAATCGGGATACGTTCGTTTCAACGTCACTAGAAACGTAAAAACCAACGAAAAAAACTCTTTTTGTAGTAACTTTTATTGGAGATTAGTACAAAATGGGGGCGGGTGGTGTTTTCTAAAATTTTTAGTTTTCATGGTTTTGCAGCACAATTAATATTGTTTTTATACAACCATGCCTCAGCGGGGATTTCAGGTAGCGCGTCCCGACCTAGGTGCATTTTAACTGTGGGGGTATTTCGCGGCGCGTCCACAAGGGAGACGGGGGTGGAACCCCTGTAACCCGATTGAAGCCAAAAATAGCTGTCACGTGCAGTTCGTAGAGTGACCGCTGCGGGAGAAATGGCGGCGTTGTGATCGCCATTTGGCGCTTCAGCTGTGCTCTTTAGAATGCACAGTTATGAAACGAAAATATAGATGGCGCTTCGAACGACTCAAGGCGGATTGAGGTGAGTGAGGGGGGGTACCCCTCTCCGCGGGAGTTCCACAACTGAGGTAATCTAGTAACGTTGACCACAGCTGCTTTTGCGCGCGTTCTACTGTGCGTCGGTACACATGCCCGACGCGATCCAAGTGGAATGGGCGTTATGAAAGGGATTTCGCCATTTCGGATTCCGCCACGTATGCGAACACATTTTAATATTTTTATCACTTGCAAAAATCATTTTCGCAATCAAACTAGGCTTGTCGGAATGGTTGGACTATATTTTGTTTCAAAAACAACATCGGTGGTTCTTAATTGGCCATTTTATTAAAACAAAACACAAAACATCGAAACGCTCAGTGTCTGAGCCAACGCGCTGGCCCATGAATCCATATTTCTCGGGTTTAAATATCGGCCGAGGTGTCCGCAATCTGACGGAGGCCAATCTGAGATTTCGGTTGCACGTCAAAAGATGTCCAGTTAGTGAAAATAAACCCGCAATTTATTTATTTTTATTATTGGGGCGTGTTAAGTGAGTTTTGTTGGTTTGCCTTTTAAAGCCCTAAGATCTGAATATATGCTCTGCTTCACTTTATTTCGAAGCGCAGCCAACGCTACGGGCTGATGAAGCCTCTGAAGCAGCGCCAAGAGCGCGATGTCAAGCTGTTCGTTCTCTTTCTGTGCCTCTGCGGTCGGGTTAAACTAGAGCCAGTAAATAAGCTACGCTTCATACACATCTTGGTGCTTGAAATAATGGTTGTCAGTCATCTGAAGCTTTATCTGAAATCACAGGAAACGCCTTTCCGTCCTCCACAAATGTCTAAACAGTTCGGGACAGAGCAAAGCAATATTACGTGAGCTTCCTGACACCGAAACTAATGCTGAGGAAGTCGTACTTTTGAATCATGACGATCGGCAGTTGCGCTTGATTTGTTACTAACCACCAAGATGGCGGCGCCCACAACAATATCGGGGGAAAGAGTGCCGATACTCTAAGCGTAGCTCATTTTGTTTAGCTCGCAGGCTTAAAGGGATACTGAACCAAATAATTTAGTGCCCATAATAAGTGGCGCACGTTCTTTCCACGAGCCAGCAGCCGCCGGTGTGCGCGAGCACACGCAACGAAAATGACGTCAAAGATCTCCATTCGCGCTTAAGGGGACGGTGAAATGCATGGGCTTCGGGCCAAAGGAGAATAAAGACAGGCTTTTCATCTCTACAAGTGAAAGCTACGTGCTTGTTAGACCAATTAATCGCTTACCTTTTACACCAGACACCACTGTGTAGATGAAAAAATTGTCTTTATTCTCCTTTGGCCCGAAGCCCATACATTTCACTGTCATCGTAACTGCGAATGGGGGTCTTTGACGTCATTTTTGTTGCGTGTGCTCGCGCACACCGGCGGCTGCTGGCTCGTGGAAAGAACGTGCGCCACTTAATATGGACACTAAATTCTTTGGTTCAGTATCCCTTTAACCAAGTGCGGTGAGGGATCGTTGGCCGAGTGTGTTGTGGCACCGCAGATCAGAGCACGTGGAGAAATGCTCGCGTGCGAGCTCCGTTCAAAGCACGGAGCTCACGCTGCAGAACCTGTGTTTGCTTTGGTTTTTCAAGTAATCTCAAAGGTGCCAGTGCACGAGGCCCGTGTCTTGAGTGGCACTTGGAGGCAAATGGCGGCGCAGCACTAAAATTACAGTGTACTAGAATACTTGGGTAGTGTTGGGACCGGAGGGGCTCGCCTGAAGCGCGTGGTATTGATCGCGACAGGTGTCGACACCGGCGCGTTATCCAGAAGGTGTGCGCATGCGCGGCTGCACGCGCGAAATTATGAATCTTTGGTGCCGCTTTGGTGGAGTGCACATAGGATTTCTGATACAGCTACGACCTGCCAGCGGTCGATCGTTAGCAACATGATGCTTCAATGTATTGGACGGTATAAGCTACATTACTCTACACTCTTAAAAAAAAGGGTACTGTAGTATCCTCCTTAAGGGGGTAACTGACTTGCACACAGGGCAACCCCTTTTGGAGGTATCGTTACCCCCTGCATCGAGGGTGCAAACTTACCCCCTGGGTTAGGGTGCAACATTGCCTCCTTTTGGAGGTAACCTTAGTTCCTTTTGGTGTTAAAAGTGCATCCTTTATGGGTCAGCATTTACCTCCTTTAGGGGGGAATTTCAACCCTTTTGAGAGGTAAGACGACGTAATTGAGGGCGCTGCTTTTACCTCCTTTTGGAGGGAACTATGATTCACTTTGGGGTTGAATGCACACGATGAGGAAAACAGCTCAGAAATCGCGAACTACGAAGAACAAACACGACAGAAAAGTACTGTCCTGTCATGTTTGTTCTTCGTAGTCCGGGCTTTCCGAGCTGTTTTCCCCATCATGTATAACAGCAACCAACTGGCCCAGTTCACCACCTTATTACAGGTTAAATGCACACTTGATGGAATCACTTTGGAATCACATGACAATGTTTTATTGTGGCTGTCACAAACAAAATGGCATAAAAATCAATGGCATGACTAGACATCTTGTAAAAGTTCTAAGATTAAACCACTGAGCGCAATAAAGGCATCTGGAACAACACTTTCGGGGCTCTAGTCGTAGCTAAAGATGAACTAGAGGCAGAATGCAACCAGGACTGCCTCAGCAGGCGACGCGGCTTCGAGATCTCCCTCCATTGCCGCATAGCTGGGCGCCTCAGGATTAATTAGGCTTGAGCTGACAGCCACCGGGTAGATTGCACTGCCTGCCTGGAACCAAAAAAATGTGGAAATCATGTGATATGAAGTTGAAACATATCATCCCCAATTTGAAGAAACTGTGAAGAAATATTAGATTTTTCTAAGACGCATTTGGAGCATTTGATGGGCCACTGATTCCAGCATTATAAAGCATCGACCATACTTACCGGTTGGCCGTGTGTGTTGTGGCAACCGCAGATCAGAGCACGTGGAGAAATGCTCGCGTGCGAGCTCCGTTCAAAGCACGGAGCTCACGCTGCAGACCTGTGTTTGCTTTGGTCTTTCAAGTAATCTCGAAAGGTGCCAGTGCACGAGGCCCGTGTCTCGAGTGGCACTTGGAGGCAAATGGCGGCGCAGCACTAAAATTACAGTGTACTAGAATACTTGGGTAGTGTTGGGACCGGAGGGGCTCGCCTGAAGCGCGTGGTATTGATCGCGACAGGTGTCGACACCGGCACGTTATCCAGAAGGTGTGCGCATGCGCGGCTGCACGCGCGAAATTATGAATCTTTGGTGCCGCTTTGGTGGAGTGCACATAGGATTTCTGATACAGCTACGACCTGCCAGCGGTCGATCGTTAGCAACATGATGCTTCAATGTATTGGACGGTATAAGCTACATTACTCTACCTTCACATAAAAACAATTGCGACTTTAAAGAAGCGGATTGCAAGTTCATTCAGCGGAGAATTAGCTGCGACTTTCGGTTTGTCGGATGGTGAGCATTTTAAATTAAATGCCCATTTCGTTGGTCGCAAACGCTTGTCCGATCGCTGCAGATTCTTCTCCCAAAGATCTCTTTTGGCTCTGTCCTTTGGAACGCCGAAAAGGGACGCCGTTTTCAATCCTTTCACTCGGATGAGGCCCGTTTTGCAACCAGGTGCAGAGCAAGAGTTCTGTCGCTGTTTCGCCAACGGCATTTCGGCAGTACCCTTACGTGTTTACCATCCGCAAAATCAGAACACAAGATTCAAAGCATATTACGATCGAACACACGGAACTATGAAATCGTGGTCCCGACACGCGCACCAAGACGATTGCAAACAGGGCATCTGGCAGCCGCCATGCTCTTCCTCGTGTGAGCAAGCACGTGGAATCCCAGGCCTGCCAAGGCTATCTTCATGTGCATGCTGCACGTGCTTGCACGGATGGGGCACCAGCCGGGACGCCATGCTTGCAAACGTCTATACTCTATTTCACCTTGTGCCGTACCGCAGGAAAGGCTACAAGCGCGAGCTCCTTTCTCTGGGGCAGATCTCGGCGGCACAAGCTCCCGTGCACCAAGGGCAGCTGCCAACGCTATGAGCTCGCGCTTCTAGCCTTCGCTGCGGTACAACATGAGATGAAACGGAGTGTATAAAATCGTGGTACCGACACGTGCACCGCTCAAAGTAAAAAAAAAAAAGAAAGAAAAAGGCGGGCTGGGCGATTTTTTCCGGATAAAGGCCGGTTCTCACATGAAGCGAAGCGCTGATGTAGCGCTCCTCACGTGCCGTCAGCTACTTATCGCCTGCCACGAGCAACAGCTTTGGCGGTGCGATACAAAGCTGGTGAACGCTCCGGTCAGCACGCGCTTAGCGCGAGGTTAGCGCTATGTTTGTAGCGCTCCGCTGCATGTGTGAACAGGCCTTAACTAGGGGTGCCTACATGTCTGTCTGTCTCAGGGTGAAGACATCCATTGTTGCACTGAATGTTCAGCGCGTGACGCTCTCGCGCACTCGTTGCGTTACCTGGGCGCTAAAATGGCGTCTATGCATTAGCCAAAGCTACGCGCTCGAGCTGATTGACACCGGATTGCGCGTACTTCAAAATGCATAAAAAAACGATTGGGCGTAAAAATGGCTGAGATGTCACCACTCAAGCAAAAGCGCGCGTGTGTATGAAGGCACTCTACGGATAACTCGACTACAGCGCCGCCACGAACTGTCAATACACGCGCCCTCACGAGCTCCCGTTGCCGAGCCGCTCCGGTCCCAACACTACCCAAGTATTCTAGTACACTGTACTAAAATGACTGGCCTTTGAAAGCGAATGGCGGTGGAGCACCCACTCGTGGCACGTGTCTGGCGTGTTTCCACAACAACGGTTGGCGGTACTTGTAAAAAACGCCTTTCTCAAGGGGCTTTAGCAGGGACCCTGGGTTCTGTCGCCCATCTGCATTCTACCGTCGTGCGATCGTGTATCACAGATACTGCGTAATGCACGTTAAAGACCCTGAGCTAACAGTTGTACAGCACTTTTTATAAGCTACAACGGGTAACAATATCGCCCTACGAAACTCTCGCTCTGTAAAAACTAAACACTAATTTTGAATTCGTCGTTACATTGTATTTTTAATGTGTGTTCGCGTGTTCGCGTTTTTTTTTTTTTGTCTACATTTTTTATTTGCGGCTCTTATGATGAAACAGACTATAGTTGTCGGACTTCTGGAAAAAAATATTAGATAACTAAGAAAATGGCACACATAGGCGCACTTAATAAAAATATTAAAATAATAGAATTGATTAGAATAGTGTTTTTAAAGGTTTGAGCGCACCAAAAACTATAAAAGCGAGCTCCATTCTTTGGATGGTGCGCTTGTTCACTAAAAGTGTAGTTCAGGGCAGCATGCTCGCACCTCTATGTTCCGCTTCGCTCGCACAATAAAAGCAAATACTTTACTGGTAATTTATCTAGTGAAACAAAGCTTACCTTCTGCATATGTGCAATGACCTCAGTTTTCGCGTGATTACACGCTTGTTTATCATTATTGCTTTCGTTTCCCACTGCGATTCAGTTCGTGCTCTTTTGTGTGCTACATGCATTAGAGACCAAGGTAACCCAGGAGCATTTTATTTCGCGGATTGTAAAAAAAATCTTATGCAACTTGCCACGTGTGCCACAATTAATACAAAATATTCTGAACTTCACATGTGACCGCTTGCCTGAGTAAACAATGTTGTTTGTCAAGAACAATTGCGAGTGTTCGAGATCACGTGGGAAAAACTCGTTCCAAGCAGGCGACCGTTGGCATGCAGTGAATACTCATAATCGGCGCCAAGGTGATTGGTAGCTGTCAGCAGGTGGAGTTTTTCTATCAACCCAGAGTTACAATGTTTCCTTCTTTCTCTTGTAAGCAATCAGGAGACAACTTACACCAAATCTGAGTGTAATAAAGTACTATGAAAATTCAAACATAACGGCCTGAGCAGTATTTGTGTACAAGCTTTAGCTTTTGATGCACCCTTAACTTATCGTACGCTCAACGCTAGTGTGAAATGTAAGGCTGCTTCAGTCTTAATTAGAGTACCATGTGTGTGCTTGCACTATATTTTATACAACGTCAAACTCTACCCGTTTGCATCTTTTTCATTTTTGCACACCACTACTTGCGCGCATAAATCACCAAATTAAGACTGGTACAGTGCTTAAACTATGTGCAAAAGCTATCCACAGACCCAAAATCTTTACCTGGCCAGTCATAACATTTATCACTGAACTCATATTAAAATTAATTCTTATCATTTATTGCTGCGAGTTAATTTTCAACCTCGGTAGTTTTTTATTGTGACTCCCGCACCACTTCTACTTTGGGTTTTTCAAACTCAACATCTAAGCCTGAGTGTCATTTTTTGTGTTTTCCAGTCTCGTGGTTTTGGTCAAAATAAACACCCAGCTAACTAAATGAGACACCTGACCGCCCGAAAAATAGTTCATTTGTTTTGATTTTTGAGGTATTTAATTCCTCAAGCTAGAATTTTGGAAACCCAAGTCAATCACGTCATCACGTTTTTCTGGAAATCCACAAAGAGCCACACACATGAACGACAAAAGGGCCGGCCCGTCATATAAATCTGATCACATTGAAATATGTGTAATTCGCCTCCGAAATCACCGATAATGGCGCACAGGCAATTTTATATTTTAAAACGCGTAGTTTTTTTTTTTTTTTTTTTTGCGTGTGTTTTGCCTTTTGGCTCAGGACGATTTTCGCGTTTTGTTCTGCCCACATTCGCTGGAGACGTGAGCTCGGAGCGTAGGCAACTGGTCCGCTTGCGCGAGAACTGGCGCAGCCGTGCGCGTTCCAAAGAAAGCTCGTGCAGAGAAAAACAAGCAAAGGACCAGGGATGTCAAATTCAGGATATAGAAAAATACCCCACTGTATCAAAGCGCCACCACACACGATTTCTCGTGTTGATGTACAGGCCTGGAAGGCGATCCCACCGCCATCTGTTGGTTCAGAATCACACTAACCAAGGTTGCACCTTATACTCCGTTTCATACTTAGCGTGCAACGCCGTCAAAGCTACTGGCGCGTGCTTGGGGCTTGATCTCGTTGATCATTTGCACGCGTTCTCGCGCAAACAAAACCGTACATGAAGCCACGCGCTCGCGCCAGTAGCTTTGACAGCGTTGCACGCTAAGTATGAAACAGAGTATAGGTGTGAGCGCAGTAGAAGCTACAAGAGCGAGCTCCGGGCTTTCAGCGTCCTTGCCAAGCATGCGCGCTCGTGCAGTGCAAGCGCTGTTCGCGCGAGCTTGTAGCATCGGCTGCGTCTGAACTTAAAGGGGCCCTGCAAAGTGTTTCCGGCCATTTTTTTTATTTGCATCGCGTTCGCTCGAGAGAATTGCGGCGCCGACGACGCCGTCTAGCGGTTTAGAAAAAGAAATACCGGCTAGTTCTGGCAGCACAGCTATCTGGGTAGGCAACGGTGTGGGTATGGGGGGAACTTGGCTAGACTTGGCTATGGTGGGCTGCAATAACTTGGTTGGAGCTTGTCCGGTTGAATCCAGCTGGCTACTCACAGGCCATCACCTTGCCTCCTCGAGAGAACGACGACGAAGACGGTGGGGTGTTTTGATTGAGTTTTCACAGCGAAGTACATATGAGCAGTTTAATGTAGTCTATGCAGGTAAGCTCTCGGCACTTGATAGCTTCATCTTCAGTGGATACATGTAGACTTTTTCATACCTTTCACATACCATGGGGCTTGCAGTGATAACCCAATTGGACCACCTGCTCCGGGAATTAAAATCGGTCCTCTTGTGGTAGACGAAGTGGTCGTGAGCTTAAACGTGACGTTGAGTCTGATACGAATCTCTCGCGATTCAAGCTCGCAATCGACTGACTTTATAAATAAGGATACTTGGGGAAAATGCGAAGCTCGATAACCATGCAGCCACACTGGCGCTGCAGCCAGACAACCGTAGATTTTCGAAAATTGCAGCACGGTAAAAGGGAGCACTCGGAACTACCTCATTAACGGCGTCCGTTTTTAAGCCTTTTCGCCCATATCCTTGGCGGTTGCATACCCTGTGTCAGCGGGCAATCCAAAAATGCACCAGGTCGAGGGTACGTCAGTTACTGGCTGGTTTGAGCCTTGAGGTATGTTGTACCGCAGAGAAGGCTAGAAGCGCGAGCTCATAGCGTTGGGAGCTGCTCTTGGCGCACGAGAGCTTGTGTCGCCGAGATGTGCCCTAGAGCAAGGAGCTCGCGCTTGTAGCCTTTCCTGCGGTACATCATAAGGTGAAACAGAGTATTAGCGGCGAGATGTTTCGGTGGCGCCCTCATTTGGTTACCATTCGTGACGTCATTACCTTGTGAACAACAAGTTCGATGGTGTTTGTAATGAGCAGGTGGAAGCCTGAAATCATAGCGCTCTCAAAGCAACGCTGCCAACACCGTCAAAATTGAAGTTCTTACATTCCTCTTATTTCCGTCGATGAGACATCCTTTGCTGACGTCATAGTCAGCATTCGGCCAATTGTGGTGAGCCGACCACAGCGACGCTTTCGATCGCTCACGTCGCCAATAGTGGGTGGGACTCTACAACACATTAAACACAAAATAAACCAGAAATCTTATGTGTTTTGGATATGATAGGTGAAAGAAGTTCAAAATTTTGAGTACATTTTCTTTTGTTGATGACGTCCTTGGTCTGAACCAATAGAGAACCGAAACGACAAGAGTGTCTAACAACCATGCGCGATCTTCCTAAGTGTTGGAAATTAACATACAGTTATGAAGATGCGAACGCCCCACCAATTTACGAGTGTTCCAAGCAAACATTTGAGTGACAGTCACTTGCTTGAACGGGGATCAGGAGGGGTCACTAGCATCTATTAGCGATGAGATGTTTCGGTGGCGCCCTCTTATGTTTCCTATCCCTAACGTCATGGCGGATATCATTAGTAGCGAGCGACAATTTCTATGGTGGGTAAAAACGCGGTAAAAGCCTGGCCTCGAACAATGTCGTCAATGAACGCTCGTGTTTGACACTGATTGGCACGCCTTTCGAAGTTGGTTGGTCTGGTTGGGACACGCGTGTCAAAAACTAAATTTTGCGCGAAACTTTTTTTTTTTTTTTGTGGAGCAATTATGACGGAGCGAGATGCGATTTAGTCGGGAGCCACCTCCTTTCCACTTGTTTTCCCTCTCGGCGTTTCGAGCGCGTGGAGGAGAGGTGAATCGGCTTGGCCATCACATTGAGGTGGAAAGAGTGTATGATCATCTCGTTGAGGTGGAAAGAGTGTATGACCATTCCGTGACGTCATGGACTTTGCGCGCTGAATTTAAAATAAATTTCCCGCCGTCAATATCGCTCTAAATTTTTTATTTTTATTTTTTTGTAAAATTCACTTCTTGGCACGCGCGTCCCAACCAGACTGGTTAAAAAATATTTTGTTTCTTTTCAGTGGTCTTTTAATTGAAACAAAGTATAGCAAAAGAGGACGTCCAAATTCTGAAGTTGAGCAGCATATACAGCTCTCTCGCAATGATTTGCGGTAGCCTAATAAAATGTTAGAGCGCGCATGATTGGTAAAGCACAGAGTTGTAAAATGAAGCCCCAAAAGAAGTGCACGTAAAACCAAATATAGCATTAGTCTCAAGCTCATGCAAGCCGATGTCCAAATGTGATTTGAATTAGAAATATATTGTCTGTTCCTCGCGCTATATATGTGTAATTAGGAACATCATTGCACACATCTCTATAAAGGCCTGTTCACACATGCAGCGGAGCGCTACGCTTCGCTGCATGTGAGAACCGACCTTTAGAATACGGATCATAACCAACCAAGTCCGAAACAGTTAGGAGCCCGACGTTTCAAAACCGATTTTTGTTTGTTTGTTTTTTTCATCAGGGGCGAACTATTGCACGTGGAGAGCAGCAGCTTCTTTTCCATCTACGGTGTGTCGTTTGCTTCCCTCACTTTTTCTTCTTCAAGTGCCCTGGTCCGTTGACATACGCCGATAATTTGAGAGCCTGTCGACTTATTTAGCCCGACCTATTCAAACGCCGGGCTTCTAATTGCATAGGACTTGTTTGGCGAAGGTCTGTATTTCTCAAAACCTAACCAGACAGAGCTCCGTCAAACGTGTTTACGTTTAAAACAGGAACTCTATTATTTCTTTTTTGCAGTATAGCGTCGTGTATTGGATTATTTAAAAGAATACTAATATTTTCTTTCTTTGTGCACATTTCGTGTATTTGCCTTCGAATCTACAATGTGAGCAACCCTTTTTGGTATACCCCGCGACGCGATCTTTCACACTGCTAAACAGCGAAACGAAAAACGCACGTTTCGCAGACTCACAGATGCCGTATTTTCGAGTATCCTTCCTCCCGTGTCCGTCTCAAGCGGTTATGCTGACTTCATACAGTCAAATTTATTGATGAGAATAAAAAAATATATTATTACTGCCTGGAAGACGTCCAACATAAATACAAGGCCCGATCACCGCAAGATATACATCGTAAGTAAATGCTCACCCAAATCTATGAATTTTATTCTCTGAAAATTTTTTCCGGTGTTTTATCCTCGGTAGGCACGTCTATAAGTGATTTGAGGGAAGAACCTTAAACATTTTATTTTGAAGCTGATAATAGGATAAAATTTGTGTTATGGCGCATATTACAACTTAGAAACATATAGAAGTCTGTTGACGCACGAGAGCTTGTGTCGCCTAGAGTGCCTCAATGTCCTTCTGTTTAGGGTGATGCCATCGTTTGTAGTGCCCGATGCCGACAGCACGCGCTCACAGGAAAAATACAAAGAAATCGCAGGGAACAAAATGTCGCCGTAGCACAGTCAGCGCCACGAGCGCGTGCAGGGACACGCTCTTTCACGCGCTTCAGAACAAAAAATAAAAATAAGCGTTCGAAACAAAATGGCCAGATGTCATCACCCCAAGCAAAGCGCACATGAAGGCACCCTATACTTCGTCTCACCTTAGTATGGACTATTGTTAGCCGCGCGTGCTAAAAGCGCGAGCTAGTCGCTTTGAATGAAGCCGCGGCGGCTGCACGAGCGCTCGTGCAGCAAGTGCTCTAGTCAAGGCAGTCAAGTCTGGTCGCTCGCGCTAGCACAGCCTTCGCGGTTAGTCCATGCTAGGGTGAGACGAAGTATAGTGTCGCCGAGATGTGCCCTAGAGCAAGGAGCTCGCGCTTGTAGCCTTTCCTGCGGTACATCATAAGGTGAAACAGAGTATAGTGGGTGGGACTCTAGCAACACATTAAACACAAAATAAACCAGAAATCTTATGTGTTTTGGATATGATAGGTGAAAGAAGTTCAAAATTTTGAGCACATTTTCTTTTGTTGATGACGTCCTTGATCTGAATCAATAGAAAACCGAAACGACAAGAGTGTCTAACAACCATGCGCGATCTTCCTAAGTGTTGGAAATTAACATACAGTTATGAAGATGCGAACGCCCCACCAATTTACGAGTGTTCCAAGCAAACATTTGAGAGACAGTCACTTGCTTGAACGGGGATCAGGAGCATCTATTAGCGATGAGATGTTTCGGTGGCGCCCTCTTATGTTTCCTATCCCTAACGTCACGGCGGATATAATTAGTAGCGAGCGACAATTTCTATGGTGGGTAAAAACGCGGTAAAAGCCTGGCCTCGAACAATGTCGTCAATGAACGCTCGTGTTTGACACTGATTGGCACGCCTTTCGAAGTTGGTTGGTCTGGTTGGGACACGCGTGTCAAAAAAATAAATTTTGCGCGAAACTTTTTTTTTTTTTTTTGTGGAGCAATTATGACGGAGCGAGATGCGATTTAGTCGGGAGCCACCTCCTTTCCACTTGTTTTCCCTCTCGGCGTTTCGAGCGCGTGGAGGAGAGGTGAATCGGCTTGGCCATCACATTGAGGTGGAAAGAGTGTATGACCATCTCGTTGAGGTGGAAAGAGTGTATGACCATCTCGTTGAGGTGGAAAGAGTGTATGACCATTCCGTGACGTCATGGACTTTGCGTGCTGAATTTAAAATAAATTTCCCACCGTCAATATCGCTCTAAATATTTTATTTATTTTTTTTTGTAAAATTCACTTCTTGGCACGCGTGTCCCAACCAGACTGGTTAAAAAATATTTTGTTTCTTTTCAGTGGTCTTTTAGTTGAAACAAAGTATAGCAAAAGAGGACGTCCAAATTCTGAAGTTGAGCAGCACATACAGCTCTCTCGCGATGATTTGCGGTAGCCTAATAAAATGTTAGAGCGCGCATGATTGGTAAAGCACAGAGTTGTAAAATGAAGCCCCAAAAGAAGTGCACGTAAAACCAAATATAGCATTAGTCTCAAGCTCATGCAAGCCGATGTCCAAATGTGATTTGAATTAGAAATATATTGTCTGTTCCTCGCGCTATATATGTGTAATTAGGAACATCATTGCACACATCTCTATTAGAATACGGATCATAACCAACCAAGTCCGAAACAGTTAGGAGCCCGACGTTTCAAAACCGATTTTTGTTTTTTTGTTTTCATCAGGGGCGACTATTTGCACGTGGAGAGCAGCAGCTTCTTTTCCATCTACGGTGTGTCGTTTGCTTCCCTCACTTTTTCTTCTTCAAGTGCCCTGGTCCGTTGACATACGCCGATAATTGAGAGCCTGTCGACTTATTTAGCCCGACCTATTCAAACGCCGGGCTTCTATAATTGCATAGGACTTGTTTGGCGAAGGTCTGTATTTCTCAAAACCTAACCAGACAGAGCTCCGTCAAACGTGTTTACGTTTAAAACATGAAACTCTATTTATTTCTTTTTGCAGTATAGCGTCGTGTATTGGATTATTTAAAAGAATACTAAATATTTTCTTTCTTTGTGCACATTTCGTGTATTTGCCTTCGAATCTACAATGTGAGCAACCCTTTTTGGTATACCCCGCGACGCGGTCTTTCACACTGCTAAACAGCGAACAAAAACGCACGTTTTCGCAGACTCAACAGATGCCGTATTTTCGAGTATCGTCCTCCCGTGTCCGTCTCAAGCGGTTATGTGAACTTCATACAGTCAAATTTATTGATGAGAATAAAAAATATTTTATTACTGCCTGAAGACTTCACAACATAAATAAAAGGCCGATCAACCCTCAAGATATACATCATAAGTAAATGCTCACCCAAATTATATGAAATTTTATTCTCTGAAAATTTTTTCCGGTGTTTTTATCCTCGGTAGGCACGTCTATAAGTGATTTGGGAGAACCTTAAACATTTTATTTTGAAGCTGATATAGATAAAATTTGTGTTCCTGGCGCATATTCAACTTCGAAAACATATAGAAGTCTGTTGACCCTTTTATGTGATGAGCAACAATTTTACGTGTCTGTGTGCTGGACGAAAACAAAGTACACAGTGGCGCGTGGCGAAACTATGGCAATTGCGCACGCAGACTGCCAGAAAGTAACAAATTAAGTAGCTGCGATGTCGAGTAGAGTATGAAATACTAATGAAAAAAAACAGTGAGTGCGCAGGAGAGCTGGTGGAAGTTAATCATGATATAGAATACCCGAGACTGTGGTAAAAGCTGGGAAACTTGGTCGAAGAAAAAGAAGCGATGTGATTGCCGCTCAGTCTATAAAAGGTAGACTGAAAGGGCTTGTCTTAAAACTTTCCTGACGTTTTGAAAATATTATTGCGTTTAGCTCAGCTGCGTCGTCATCATATATAATCTGAAAGGTATTTTTCTTGGACCAAGTTTCCCAGCTTTTACCGCAGTCTCTGGTATTCTACGTCATGATGAAATACTACTTTGTACTATTAAACAAAAAAAAATAGCGAGGGTGATGCTTACTTGCAAATTAAATTGACCGGGATCCTGTCAAGAACAAACCTCAAACGCCAAGCTATGTCATAAATGTTCACTTCGGTACGCGCTATTTTAGGCCAGATCCGATCTGAGTACGAAGGTCACTCTTTTCCGGATGATTATTCGCCTACATCACGGTGCTGAGGGTAAACAATATTAGTAAGAACAGGAAGCGTTGTGATTGCCGCTCAGTGTTTTTATAAAAGGTAGACTGAAAGGGCTTGTCTTAAAACTTTCCTGACATTTTGAAAATATTATTGCTTTTAGCTCAGCTGCGTCGTCATCATATATAATCTGAAACGTATTTCGTAAACTATATTTCAGGATATATATGGCGCGCCCATTTCATGATTTTATGCGTGTAATCAATTCCTAAGTTCAAGAGCACAACAGGATTCGACTTTTAATACTGCGACTCAAAGTTGTACCAATCCCGGGTATTTTAGGCGATCTACCAGACTGATAACCTTTTGATTCGGGTAAAATATATGCGACTAAGGTAAAAACCCCGTGGAGAAATACCACACCCCGTGAAGAAATAGTGCAACCTGCCTCTGCTGCGCGTTGCGCAAGGATAGCGCAGCGGAGGTTGGTTGCACTATTTCTCCACGGGGTGCGCTGCCGTCGGTGCCGAGAAGCGCTCCGATCGCAAACCCAAACTTAAAAACCCGTCGAAGTTGTGCGGTTTTCCAGAAAGACGCGTAAAATGCCGCGCGTGCTTCTATCGTTCTGCAATTTGTTGATTTAGTGTTTTTCGATGATGCTCAGCACGATTCTAATTTAAACCACGCTTAAACTCAATATTTATAAAATTAATTACGCAAAAATAATTAAAAACTTAATTATCCCGAACTTTAATAATTTTCCTTATAATAGGTCCCTGGCCTAGGACCAAATCGACACAAGCCTCTTTTTGGTCCGACGCGTAGTTTTCGCAATATCGAATTTGTCCACCTTTCGTGAAACGCCCTGTATATGTTAATCTAGCTTTTCTTTTACTGTTTCATCGAACTTACAAAACGTAATTTATGTTTGGTACCTGAAAATAAAAGTGGATTCTACGAATGATAAAAAGCTAGATTACACGTTTCACTGTTGAAATAGTGCCTATTGCCAAAAGAACGCGGAAAATATATTCTCGATTTAGCGGTTCAAACCGGTTCGAACCGTTATTTTCGGCTGCCCGGAACTGAACCGGAACTGAACCGAAAGCCGTAAACCCGTACCGGAACCGAAGCGATAAAAATTCCAGTTCGACACTCTGCGCTAAACACATCAGTCGAGGACGCACTCCAGGAACAATAGTTTTAGCGAAGGACGTCCATGCACTTTACCTGCGAGGTTTCCATTAACAGCTGTAAATTTGTTTGCATATTGAACAGATGACGATAAGACCCGAAACTTCGGTATCTGGTGCCGATTCCGCTAACACTATACGTTCGGACGGACACCGAGCGTTCGGCGATGCGTGGTTTCTTTTTGCGATGCGAAAAATATAGTTCCCTTCTCTTTCAACTGACTGAGTAAAGGACCGTGTGCCGGCTCTGCCCGCATCAGAGAGTTTTTGGTAGATCGTTCCGATAACGATATGATGCTTGCACAGAGATGTCGGTGGAGTATCGAGTATTCTCATCGGAGTTATTGGAACGGTCTACTAAAATTCCCTAATGTCGTGCGCGTCAACCGGAATTTAGTATACCGGGTGTCTTTTTTTTTTTTTTACTTAACAGATTGTTTAAAAAAAGCCATGAAAGTTACACTTATGAGGTTTGTGCAGTTGAGTTATTCGGCCAGGAGGACATACATAGTATAGGGGGCTAGTCGTAACGATCAGTCGGCTAATTAATAAAAATTTGTTGATTAACTTTTAATTATTACAAATAGACGTATGGTTCCAATTAAAAACTTGTTGAGCGTCATCGAAAACCACGAAATCAACTCTTTTTATGAAGATATAAGACAGGGGCAGGATTTTACGGCGTTCTGAAAAAGCGCCCAGTTTCGACACGTTTCTAGGTTTCGGTTTCTTATCGAAATGCATTTTTGCGGCCGCGATCCTGCTCCCTGGTGGTTGCGGCGCGAAGCCACCCCCTCGGTTCCCTCGTAGGATAGGGGGAAGTAGGGCGGCGTACGTGCGTTGCGCTTCTCAGCCACTGGGGAGCAGGACCGCGGGGTCAGAGATGCGCTACAAGAAAACGAAACCTAGAAACGCGTCCAAATGAAGCGTTTCTACCACTGATCTCTACTATAGGGAGCTGGATGGCGCTTAGCTGCTCTCCGGGCTCTCCGAACCTGGCGCAAGTGAAGCCACCGGAAGTTCGATGCTTGTCCGGGAAGTTGGGCGTGCGCTGGGCTTCCTAGTGAATTCAGTCGATATTTTGGTCCATGCTTTTTTGTGTCTTTGATTGGGTTTTAATACTCCCGTTATGAATTAAATTCCGAGAATGAGGCATTTGAACTTCGGACTTATTCACACTCGATCAACTAGAATCTCAAAATGTTTACGTTGAATGGCTTCCCATGATACTTATCGGGTCTGCATGCGCTCTTACTGCGCAACAAGCAGGCTCTCTTGAGGGAACAAGCGAAAATCCAGCGCCCTCGGCGCTTTTCGAACCAGCACTCGAAAGGGTTACAAAGCCTGCTAAGCACTCACCTCCGGGACAAGCCGCTCACTTCCGGTGGCTTCGTACCTGTTTGCTCAATGCGCCATCCAGCCCCCTCTAGTGGAGAACAGTGCATGGTTTCTACAGAACGCCGTAAAATGCTTCCCCTGCATTATATATTTCTAAAACGATTTGATTTAGTGGTTTTCGATGACGCTGAGCAAATTTCTAATTGAAACCATATGTCTATTTTTATTAATTAAAACGTTAATTAACGAATTTTAATTAATTAGCCCACTGATCGTTACGATTAGCCCCCTATACTATGTCCCCCTGGCCGTATAACTCACCTGCACAAACCGCATAAGTGTAACCTTCTCGGCTTTTTTAAACAAATATGTTAAAGGGACACTCCGGTCCATCGTTTCGATTTTGGGATTATGACTGTTTTTAGCGCAGTCAGCGTCCCTGAATTACAAGGTGTAATATTTTTCTCGGTATTGTGCATAGTTTTAAAGATGTCGACGCCTAAAAGTTGTGTTTGGGGCGCTGTCGATAAAACCGAAACTAGCCGCTCGAGACCCCGGCAACACTGGAACTCCGCCACTAGGCGGACGTGACGTCATGGTCGTTCTCGTTAACGAGTACGCGGTCCAAGCGGCACCTACCTCTGTTGCGCTAGCCGTTTAAAGATAAAAAGGTAAGCTGTTTCGGTTAAATTCTGTATACGTGGTAGATATCCAGCATAATATGTAGCAAGAGTTAGTGCGTATGCCCAAAAGCTAGCGACTGGCCGGCGAGTGAACTCGTTCCGTGCCGGTGTAGGACGCCGATCTCACTACCCCTCCGCTTCGACTACGGTAGGGGTTATGGTGTACGCCAAAATTAATATCGTAGTCGTTTATTTTGCTAAAACGGCGGAAGTAACTTTCTGCGGCAAAATACCCTAATTGTTTGTTGTTGTTTGTATGAGCGGTGGAACAGGCGGGCGGCAGGCGTTGATTAACTTGCTCCCGGGGGCCTTCGCTGGGCGTGCGCTCGTCCGTACTCGTCTCTAGGCCTACATTGTCATCGGGGTGGATGGAGCGGCATTGCTCTACGCCGCGCATCCAGTGATGTACAGTTCTCGGGGAGTCGGGGGGCCGTCGCCGTGCGTACGCTTGTCCGTACTCGTACCTAGGCCTCTCGCCTTCGCGCTCGGGTTCAGTCCCAGACACGAAGCTTGGGGGCTCTCCGGCGTGGGCCGCGGCGTCCGAACACGCGTGTGCTGGGCTGCAAACGTTTGTTGTTGTTGTTTTTTTTTCGTTTGTTTTTTTTCGCTTTTTTCCTCTGAGACGCGTGAAAAGCGAATTTCTAAGCTATAACACTGTAATTTACCAAATACATTTGTCTAAGTGGTGGATCTAATTTGTGAAAATATCAAAGAAAAGGCTTGCCGCACTAAAAGTTACAAAAACAAAACAAAAAAAACTTGTGATTGGAGCTAGTTAGTGGTTGTAGTGTACAAGCCCACCATTCCCCATTCAACGGCGCGTGAATGCTCCATGTTCAACACAGCACTTGACAATGACTGCTTTACTGATCTGGATACTTTTATCATGTTTACCTTTTGTGTACGACATGCCACTTAGTAATGCGAAGTTCATTGCTATGTTGATTGGATGTTTTACCTTACATCTTCGGTGTGGTTCGGCTGCAATCATCCTTTTCAATAATTTAATGGAGGACGTATATCGACAACCCACAAATGTCGCTTTTTTATCTCTGCCTCCTTTCTCCATATGGGATAAATAAAGCAGTTGATTTTGAATCCCCGCGTCAAGGTCGTGTGCCAATTTCCAAACTGAGCGGGCTTTTTTTTTTTTTCAGCAGACACGTTGTTTAGTGAAGACATCGAAGACGACGATAGCTGGTGCCTTAACCCATATGCACACGACCAACTGCCACCTGCTGACGAAGCTCGCAGGGAGAGTGCTCCTGTCTGACACCACGAGGCGGGCGAGAGTGCACCGAGCTGCTCGCTAAAACGAGCCTTGGTGTCCTCACAAGCAAATAAACAGAAGGCTATACCGAAGCTACACGGGCTACAGATAAAAGCAACGGCTAAACACGCCAAGCACCAGCCGAAGTAGCGGCGGTAGCGTCTCAAATGAGCGCACTTTACGCTGCTCGACAGCGCAACGGGTAAGCCCGTCCGGACCGGGGAAAAAAAAGAGAAGGACCATGACGTCACGGCCCAAGGTTGCTTTAGCGATCGGTGACCCGCTGGCGGCCCGCTAAGGAGTGGCTGCTCGCCGCGGGTTGCATTTTTATTATCGGCATTATTTGAGAATGCGGCGTCCCCTTGACGTAATATTTTTGCTGGGGTCGTGTTTTGTGTCACTAAAGCGATTCCAGTAATTTATTTTCTTTTGAATTGTGGCCGGAGTTGCTTAATTTAAAAAACAAAATCACACTGTATATGTTCCGCCAGATGAAATTTGACGAGAATCGTTGACGTCGGGTGCGGGCACACGGGAAGGATGTGCCGAGTCTGCTGCAACATGTTTTCGCCAAACGTTGCAACGCGCTTCGCAAACGGCGATCAAACAATCCAGAGACTTACGGACCTGCGTCGTAAGTTGTGAACAGAGCGCACGCTAAAAAAACTGCTTTACGCACTTGCGTTTGCTTAGGACCGATTTCTTGTGATCTCTAACGACGAGAGAACAGTGGACTCTATATTGGTGCTGGTTGCACACTGGCGCCGTTTCAAATCGAAGCAACGCGTCGCACTGAAACGCTCGAGGTTAGAGTTTAGTTGCAATCGGTCACCAGGGTGTCCAACCGGGACCGAACCGGAAAACGAAACTGAACCGTTATTTTTAGCCGAACCGGAACAGAACCGAAATCTTCGCCGCCATCGTGGAACTGAAAGAAAAATATAACTGTATAACCGGTTCAAAATGGTTCACGGTAATTTTTGTTTTTGTTAGTATCACAAAATAAATATTTGAGAATAAAAATTGGCAGCTGTATTTCTATAATTGATCAAATCGTCATATACAAAATTGCAATGTATGAGAAATTGTGGATTTTCGTTGCGCTATTGTATTGACACTATGAGTAATCACATGTCAGGTGACGTCATGATGCCAAGACATGCTGTCAAGTAATGTCACGTTACGTGGTTCACGTGACTCACTGCGTCAAGTCGATTTAAATTGAGAACGCGTCACTAGATTAATTAGCGTTGTTGACACCGTGACGTAACACGACATCACGACTTCGCACTACGAGTCCCGTGACGCCGTGAAGTATTAGATTGTGAAGAGCCCAAGTCGAATGCTCGGGTTCGTCACAATCGGCATCGCCAAACATTCGGGTAATGGCTTGTGTTCAATCAAAGAGGAGAATAGCCGAACTCTAACAATGTCTGAAGCTTAGCCCATGCTCTATGTTTTGCCAACCCCAGCGCAGGACTATGATGAACGCTGACGGCATGTAATTAGCGTCAGATCACCTGGCCGCTCGTTTGTAATTGCGAACTGAGAAGGGGGGGGGGGGGGGGGGGGCAGGAGGGGGAGGGAGGGAAAGCTGTTTCTTTTATCTCGTCTACGTCTCCCATTGCGCGGGGAGTAAAACTAATGAATGTTTTTGCAAGTTATCAACGTCAGGGATTAGTTCGTCACGGTATTTACTAAAAGTAAAAAAAAAAATGCTGCACGGCCCATTTTACATGTACACATCATTAGGAACCCAAACGTGTTTTCGCTGTTACTGAACTGCGTCAGATAGTTGTCCCCGAGAATAGAAGCACTGAAAGATGTGACTTATTAATCCGGCGATAAAAAGAACTACAAGTGTGTACGGGTGGGATATCTGAAAAGAAAGATCCTAGTGGCCTCAGAGGGACATTAAACATCGCAGTTTTTGGGTGTAAAATAGAAGCAATGGAGGATTACTGAAAATAAGTGACACAAATATGCTTGTCGCGTTAACGCCCCCACACGGAGAAGGGGTGTTAAAGGAACACTGACACCCCCCAAAAATGTCTTTTGTTTATTTTCATTTTTTGCCAAACGATTTATGGTGTCGGAAGACTATCCAATTAATATTTTGCTACAGAATCACGCATATTTTTAATAAAGCCAAAAAACGCGACTGCTCGAAACCGAAACCTGGAAGTCACATGGCTACACCCAACCGTGCGCTTTCTCTTTTTTTTTTTTTTTTTTTTTTTTTTTTTTTTTAAGCGCGCAGCAGACGAGTTTTGTTGCGGGAACCGTTTGCCGTGCGATTCCTTTGCAGTTATGTTTGCTCTGCTCGCTGTTCTGAAGAGTTGGAAATGGGTAGTGAGTGCCCGTGGTGAATTTCCGTGATCGGCTCCGAAAAGAATACCCAAACATGTTGCTTGAAGAGCTGCCTCTCATGTCCTGCATCTGAAAGTGGCACTGTGCGGCAATCTGCACACGTTCCCGAAAGATCAGCGGGATCGGGACCAATGGCTAGCTGCAATTCCTGTAGAACAGTTACGGGCACCTCAGAAAGCGGACGCTACCCGATTCATATGCTCCTTGCATTTTATGGAAAGTGACTACATTAACACCCCCAAACAGAAAAAAAATTCTCTAAGGGGGGAGAAACAAAAAAAAGGGGGGGGGGGGGGGGAGGGGGTAGTTTTATCATTGATAGCGAAGCTACAGTTTTCTACGCGACCTTCGGGAGGTCAGCGTGGGCCCGCGACACGCGTCCCAGTAAAGACACGGGCGCCAGTTGAACGCCGACGGAACCCGCTCTGGCCTCCGAGAGGTGACGTAGAAAGCCCAGAGCTGCGGCCTTGCCATCTCAGAAGCCTTATGAACCTGTTGCTCTCTCCTGCATTTTACACTGACCTCGAAACAAAGTCTGCCTTATCATCGCCTGCCACCGGAAATAAACTTGGGAAGGAAAATACGAATCGGAATGTAGTCTGTGGAATTCAAGTGTGCTCGAGGAATTTCTTCGACGCTACACAAATGTACTTGGTCGAGGATCAGTTCACTTTTGCATACCTACGTGATGGATCGAGTACAGTCGGTTAAGATTATAAATAACAAAAAGAAAACGCTGTTTTTTTTTTTTTCTGCTGTTTGTTTAAAGCTGGACGACACGTTGTTTGATTGCGAAAAAACTAAATATCCTTAATTTTCTCATTTCAAGTTTGTGGAACTTTAAAGGATCAATACAACGAAAAGAGGAACACTATTTTTGAACATCCCTCCTTCCTTTGATATCCTTCGATGTCAATTTTTTGTAATCTTTTTATTTGATGGATTCCTTTCTCTTTTTTGTAAATTCCCCGCAAAATATGAGAACAAATGTGAAAAAGAAAATAAACTCTTTTGCCCATATTACAGTAACGAGACATTAAGATCCAAGCTATCTCTTCTTCGCTCGCAGAATAAAACAAACAACTAAGTTATCAACTCCGAAGCCTACGTACTTTACAACGGGTGTGCTACGCACTCGAAGAAACGACAACGGAAAACCTACTGAACTCGAACGGACACGCGGAATTTTCCCCTCCGTTAACCCGCCGGCAGCGCAGACTGAGCAAACCGAAC
Organism: Ixodes persulcatus; assembly: GCA_013358835.2. Taxonomy (NCBI): domain Eukaryota; kingdom Metazoa; phylum Arthropoda; class Arachnida; order Ixodida; family Ixodidae; genus Ixodes; species Ixodes persulcatus. The sequence goes on along the minus strand of JABSTQ010010175.1, from coordinate 692,793 downwards.
CGTCGCCTCCCGACGAACTTGGTTCCGTAGTAAACATGTGGGTTTCCGAGTGACGCACGCCGCTGACGCACGCGGTGCAGCGTCAGTGGGCAGTACAGCGCGTAGCGTCAGCGAGCGTCACCGCAGAAAGCCGAAAGCGCTTCGCCGTCGCAGACGGCGTAGGTCGCAGTCCTCGTCTGGCAACCCGCGCCGAGAACCGCCGCCGCCAGCCGCCGCCTCGTCGTCGACAGTTGTACATGTTTTTCATTCATGCAGTCTGAGTGAATCGCCGGCTTCCAAACTTTGCGCCGTGGTGTCTGTGTGTGTTGTTCGTGCGTGCGTGCGTGAAGTTTTCGAGTTTTGCCCGAAGAATGACTCGAGCCAGGTGGTCCCAACTCCGCTGAACACGGCACGGATAATGTCTACGGCCCCCGACGAGGTATTTGACGCCGATCTCTCGGCAGACTTTTCCGCCCTAGCGAGCCGGCGTTCGGTGGGGGAGAGCCCCTCCGACGTTAGGCCTAGCGTGTAATGTCACTGACCTTTTGTCTGGCGAGTTTTTGCGCGTGTTTCGGGGCTGGAGACCGGCCGGAACGGCCTTCCTCGGGTTCGGTGTGGAATGTCGCCTTCGGAACCGGAGATCGCCGGCCGAATCACACTCTGATTTCCTGAGCGCTACTCGGGAAATCGACAGATTGTATCGAAAACTGGGTTCATTTGGGTTTTCTATTTTTTTCTTCCCACCGGCGGTGTTCGCGAAGAATGCACCGCCACCCCACCTCCGCTCCCGGCATCGGCGGTACCGCCTTTCGTTCTTTGTGCTTGCCGCTCGAAAACTGAGCGGCGATTCTGTTTCGGCCGTTAAGTTTTAGGGTTCCTGTATGATTCGTGAAGTTAAATTTGCTCGCTCACTGCGCGAGTTTGTTTCAACGCCAACGTCGTAGGCGACAATCCGGTCCTGCCGGGGATTGATGAGATCCGTCACGATGTGACCAAATTTGCTTGTCTGGAATCGGCATGACCCCGCACTAGGAGACAGACACCAAAGACGCGCTTTCTTCCTAATCTCGGCCGCTGTCTTCTCCCGAGGGGAGCAACTGTTTGTGATGGTGCTCGGCGGCTTATCGCACTGCAATCGGCCAAATCTAGCACAGGGCAGCGATATTTTTCACTGACACCACCGCGATGGGAACGGTCAACAACTCTGTCGACTTTGGAGGCACTTTCTTTTCTCCTTTCACTATGCGATACTTTCCGCAACGTCGGCCGACTTGGGGTAGCCGGAGGACTTGACTGACATGCAGAGTCATCTACGGGGGCTGATGACACCTACTTGCTCGGCATCCCCCCTGCTTTTTTTCACATAGATGCTGGGTTGGTTCACGAACAAGTGGGGGCGTGCATGTACACTTCGACTTTTTTTTTTTTTTTTTTTTTCATCGCAAGCTCGCAGCAGTTATACCCAGTGTTCTCTTTCGTATTCCAGTGTTCATTTAATTTTTTTTTTCTTTTTTTTTCACACGCTGTCATTGCGCGAAGCAAAATATGCCTTCACTCTAAAAAACAAAACAAGAAAACAATAAAAAAATGCGCGCAGCATGAAGAATGTCACGTCGCGAGCTTTTTAACGACACCGTCATTACAACGCCTCATTATTTACAAGCTGTTGTGACTTCCAGACAAGTCGGCGATCGTTCGGATATGTTGATGGTCATGATGTAGAAAACCCGAGACTGTGGTAAAAGCTGGGAAACTTGGTCGAAGAAAAAGGACAGGGGAAAAGAACGTCTCAAACTCAGCTACTGCGTTTGTCCTCAAAGCCTTGTATATCCACAACCTAACCACCGACGTCACAAAGTCAACCTTTGTTATACAATGTTGACTTTGTGACCTTTGTTATACACGATTGATACCGACCTTTGTTATACAATGTTGATACCAAACCCTAACACAAATGTGGAGCTTTTTTTTTTTTTTTCCGGTTTGGTTACAGTATGGGCACCCTGACTACTGAAATTATCTGCCCCAAATGCTTAATCTGACATTGGCAAAAAAAAAAAAAAAACGTAATTAGCTTGAATGCATAAACTCCAATAATCCAAAATGCTATAAAAAAAAACAGATGGAAAGGGTGTTTTTAGTCATCCTAGAAAGGTTGAGGAATTTGCAAAAAAACATTTCAAGGGTCGAGAAAATTTGTGAATAAACGTTGCCCAGTAACACACTTTTACGGACACGTGTAGTGCAACTTTGCTGCGATGAAGCACCAATGGAAGCAACAAGCATGAGTCTTGTCATTCTGTCAGGTCACATCCCACAATCTGAAACAGCCGTCGTCTTTGATTGCGTTAGCCTGTTTTTTCATTTTCTTTGCCTCAAATTGGCCTGTGATGATTTGAATAAAACTAAGGAAACATTGGACAGTTCTCAATTTGTAATTATGTTACGCATTTTGATTGATACAAGCGTTAAAAAGACTGCCAGGGGTTTGGGAGAAAGAGGGAACAGTACTTTACTCGCCGCAGATATAAACTGTGCATTGCTGAGCGCTCAGTCTCTGCCCAAGTGTATTACTAGTGGTCGGGGCCAGATAATAATAATAATGTTATTGCTAACCAACAAAACGAATGTGAAGTCAGGCCTGCCAAAGCCAAATGGGGCTCGACTGGCAGTGTCCTAATAATAATATAATTAATAATACAAATTATAACAATAATGTTTATTTTGCATCGGGTGTGTGACAAAGAGGCACTGTGGGAAAAGACTTCACCGTCCTCAGCCTCTCCTCCTTACAAGCTGGCAACAGTATCATCTAGGTAGAAAAATTAGAAAATAAGCAAAATTAAACCTTCAATCTATCACAAATTGTGCAAACAAAAAGAAATGGTTTAACAATATTGGGAGCACTGCAACAGGTTAGTAACATCTAATCTTAGCAATATTTAACTTAACATTATCTGATTACAGTCATAAGCAAGTTTTGGTAATTGTCAATGAGAAAATGGGGCCCGTTTCTGGTAGCAGACGCCACTAATCTCTTTGGATTCGTGGGTCAGCATTTTCTCGCAAAAACTTTTGAATGGTGTAGCGGCTAGTTCTGAAACTTTTGGCATCTGGTCCCAACTAAGCATTCCCCCATGCATAGTTTATTTTTGCTGCGAGAAAAACATGATTCCCTTTTCTTACAGACACCTTATACTTTCAGGAATGACAGGTGCAACACATTCAAGGCCAATCCCTTGTTTGTCAATCCGACGTAAATGATGAAGGTGTAACACTTAAGAAAGATCATCCATAAAACGAGTGTAAATGCAGTGGGCATGCAATAACGGTGCAGAGTCAAATTGCGGCTCTAACCACAATGCGTTACGTTCCCAGCACCCGGCGATCGGGCTTCAGTGGAGTTGACAATAGCTGCATCATTCCTTCTTGTCGGAGAGGGCTGTCCACACAGAAGACGGCTCCCCCCGACTTTTGGCGGACTCGGTCGCGGACTTTTGGCGGACGAGAAGGAGAGAATAAATGTTTTTGATTAGGCCAAGTCTGGCACTCTTCTGTTCCATGTGGACGGCCCTTAAGGGGCAGTTTACACAGAACACGACTCGCACCCACTTTTGTCGGGCACGGTTCTAGCTCCATAGGCGTGCATGCCAATTGGATTTGGGGGGAAAAGGAGGGGGGGGGGGGGAGCTCTCGTGGGACACAAAATCGTGCGCAAAAGCCAGAGGGAGTTGTGTTTTGTGTGCACAAGCAGTTGCATTGTGTGATTATATCATACCCGGAGAAGGCAGAACGATTCGTGCCTTTCTCGAATCACCAGGGCCATGATTCGTAACGGTGCCTGGTTATCTGCGTGAACTCCATGAAAAATTTCTTTGAAATCAGTCAAAAATTAGATATTAATGTGAAACAATATTAGGCCAGGTTTTCAGATAAAGTGAAGCCTCAAAAAGTGTAACCGCAAATTTCCCTACTAAATTTAGCGAGGTAAATGATGTCACGTGGCTTCATGTCACATGGCCTATATGCAAATTCAGTTTCCTCGCTAAATTTAGCTGAAGAATTGACGTCACATGACCTATTCAGAAATTGATTTTCCCCACTAGATTTAGTGGGAAAATTGATGTCACAGGACTTCAACACCAATTCAGCTTCCCCGCTAAATTTAGCAAGGAAAATGATGTCACACGACTTTATGTCATGTGACCTATACACAAATTCAGTTTCCCCGCTAAATATAGCGGAAAAATTGATGTGACATGACATGATGTCACATGACCTATACACAAATTCCCTTCCCCCGCTAGATTTAGAGGAAATATTGATGTCACGTGACCTTACACATAAATTCAGTTTACCCGCTACATTTAGCGGAAAAATTGACATGTGAAAAGTGAAGTTAGCACCACTAACTCCACTAAACACTTGGTTTAGCACTACTAGTTTAGCACCTCTAGCGCTAAACCAAGAACGTTTCATTTAGCAACACAATTGCAGGACAATTTGTGACACTTTTTTTAGTTCAGTTTGAAAGAATAAAAACACGAAGGACGAGGGCAGACGACAACTCTCTGTGGTCATCTGTTCTTGCTTTTCGTGTTTTTGTTCTTTCAAACTAAAGTATCCCATTCACAACATGCTCGCATCATTTCATATGTTTTTTTATGCATGTTTAGACAGTCTTGCAATGTACCGTGGTTTCTAGACTATAGCCTGGGGGCTATACATGTTTAAAAGTTGATATTCTAAGTTTTGTGAACTATTTGAAGGTGTGGACTATACAAGAATTTATTTTTCAAGGTCTCTCGTTGTCGGAGTTGTTCTCCCGCACTGCAGTTGTGGGGTCACGCCGTCATGAGTCGGCAAGAAAATTTGAGTCTGTCGACGTGTTGATATTGTCCTCAAGGTTCCTGCGTGTAATGTACAAGGTAGCCGTGCCCAAGCGGACAATGTGGATCTGCCTCAATATTGATGACACAGACAGCCACTGCTTATAAAATTATTGCTACAGGTAAATAAGGGACTCAAGTCTTTCCAGGATCCCCGTTTGCAGTGCCCCCCATATGAAGAGTGGCATTCATCACACTCATTTTTGTTTCATTGAAGCAATTTTAATTTTAAACACCATAAGGGCCATGAAAGAAGCTTTACATTCATATTGTTTTTTTATAGCAAGTAAACCGTGCTGTTGAGCCTTGAGAGAGGACGATGACAAAGATAAAATAAGAAACATGGTGTTAAGACAAGAAGCAACCAGGTGCACTTTGTGTCATTAACTATGATTAACACATGGTGTCAGAAGTACAAGGACCCAGGGTCGACCAGGAACGGTAAGTGATGGCAGCCACCAACTCAAGCCCCAATGAATGACCTCATTGGAAGTGCCAGTTCGAACGCTTCCGGATCATCAGTGGCCTTGCCACAAAGCCTGAGCCAGAGCAGGTCAACGCTGTAATCTACTTCATGGGCAACAAAGTGGACGACCTCCTCCTCTCGCTAAACCTATCGGCAGACAAAGTGGCGAAGTACGAAGCGCTTTCGGCCTTCGAGAGCCACTTGGTCGTCCGTCGAAACATGATTTTCGAGAGAGAGCGAAGTTCCACGAAAGAAGTCAGCGAGAAGGCAAAGGCATGGAAAAATGTATAACAGAACTTCACAGCCTCGTCAAGACTTGCGACTTTGGGGTTCTGCGTGAGGAGCTGATTCGAGACCGAATTGTCGTCGAGGTCCTCAACCATCGACTGTCGGAGAAAATGTAATTAGATCCTGGACTGGACACTCGAGAAGGCTACTAACCTGTCTTGACAGTCGAAAGCTGTCAAAAAAGAGCAAGTTGCTCTCCACAATTCCCCAAAAGAAAACGTTGGCAGAGTTTTCAAAAAGGAGAGAGTGTCAACGGAAGAGGAAGGCAAGAAATGAAGAGGTGACTCCATCTCGGTCTGGTTTGTCAACCTATGAGAAAACCTGCCCTAAGTGTGGCTACGGACAACATCATAAAAAAAAGTGCCCAGTACGAAAAACAACCTGCAACAAATCCAGAAAAGTTGGGCACTACTCACGAGTTTGCAGAAGCTCTGGCGCTTTGAGGAAAGTAACATTGGGGGTGGCATTTCTTGGCATCGTGGTGTCTTCCAGATGGACAGCGATGAAAAGCCACTGTCAACACCCGAGACGTTCCTGTAACATTCAAAGTCGACACCGGTGCTGACGTCACTGTCATTCCTGACTGGGTGTGCCAAAACCTTTTCAAGGATGTGTTGCTACAGAGCCCCAAGAAAGTCCTGAAAGGTCCAGGTAAAAAGGTCTTGACTGTTCTTGGTGTCATGAACGAGACCCTTCACTACAAAGAGAAGATGTTGAGGACCGACATTTGCATCCTAGAAGAGCTAGAACACCCTTTCTGTCGAGGGATGCAAGCGAACAACTAGGCATCGTTCAGCGTCTTGATCAAGTTGAAGCTTCGGGGAGCAACACCGTGGACCCGAAAAGAGAATACCCAAAGTTATCTTCTGGGTTGGGCCACGTCAAGATCCCCTACAGGATCAAACTGGGACCTGACGCTGAATTCTTGGCACTGATGACACATTGGAGAGTGGCCATTCTGCTTCTCGGCAAGACCAAAACGTAACTCGAAGAAATGGTCAAAATGGGAATCATTGAGCCCGTCAAAGAGCCAACTGAATGGTGCTGATCGTGACGAAACCCAACGGAGAAGTACGAACATTTGTAGACCTGACCGAACTGAACAAATTCGTTGAAAGAGTTGACCCACTGCCTGTAGGAGAACACATTTTCGGACAACTTTTCGGAGCACGCTATTTTTCAAAGATAGACGCCAGTCTAGCTTTTGGCAGTTCAAGCTTGCCGAAGAGTCACGAGCAGTAACGACTTTCATCGCACCCTTCGAAAGGCTCAAGTTCAAGAGACTGCCTTTTGGAATATCATCTGCTTCAAAATGTTTCCAAAAGAAGATGTTGCAGTTCCTTTGCGGTCTTAAAAATGTTGAAGGCAACATGGGCGATGTGCTCATCTTTGCAAGCTCTCAACAAGAGCGTGATGACAGACTGCGACGTATCCTGTAAAGTTTTCAGGCACAAGGAATGACCCTCAATCTGGACAAGTGTGAGTTCAGCATCCAAAATATGAAATTCAATTCCTCTAAGGATTGTGAACTAGCGTTGTCTAGGGCGGTGAGGCTGAGATATATGCGTATTAGTGAAGATCATGCCAAAGTTACAGGAACTGCGCAAAAGACGCTACTCAGCTTTGCAAAGGCCAGGAATCAGAAATTTAAGTTAAGACACGATAAACTCTTTATGAACGGTAAACGGTACATCTGTGGTAAGCATGCTAACTCCGTAATCGAAAGATAGCAGGAACCTTGGGCAACGTCGGGCAACAAAGAATGTCGTCTTGTAAAAGTAGGGTTTTCATTCCTGGTTGCAAACATGAGAAGCATATTTCATAAACAAGACCTTTTGTCTTCATTGGTATTTTCTTGCTCAGCTGTGTTTTAATGACTCTAGATATCAGCAAAAATGAACTTAGATTATCTTCCCGTTACTCGGTTTTCCGGAAAGACAGGATAGCGAAAAAAGGTGGTGGTGTTTTTATCGCAGTTAAAAATGCCCTACATGTGGTGAGCCATGTATACTCGCATGGCATGGAAGCTATTTCAGTTCGAATACAGCCCCCGACAGTAACAAATTTTTACGACTCTCTCAATGACTTTTTAAATGCACTATCGCTGACGGCTAAGGACACACTTTTTCTCGCCGGTGACTTTAATTATGCTGACATTCACTGGCCAGCGTTGCCTTCCCAGATGTCTCCTGAGTACATTCAGTCTCTTTCTCCGAGCAGCAGAAAATTTATCCCTGTGACAGAATCATTTGCACTAAGCCAAGCTGTTGAGAAACCTACATGGAACAACACATTGCTAGACCTCTTTTTTACTTCGAAGCCAGAAAGTATAATATCTGTTACTTACTTAGAGCCATTAAGTGATCATGTACAGTATCGTCACCAAAGCTAATTGATCATTAGCTTACATTAAACAACATTTAAAGTTTGGGTCACAAGAAACTAAGCGTATTGCGTATAGCACCATTGTCAAACCTCAGCTTGAGTATGCGTCATCTGTGTGGAACCCTCATCAATTATTCTTAATAGATTTGCTCGAATCTGTGCATAGCAAAGCTACACGCTTTGTGCTCTGAGATTTCAAACGAGAGAGCAGTGTCACAGCAATGAAAGCAAAGCTAAACTTTTCCCTTTTACAGCACCGAAGATACTGCGCCGGCTTAATAATGTTACACAGATTGTACTATCATCTCCTAGAATCGACTAAAAATCAATATTTGAAACCTTCTCATCATATAACCCCACGAACAGATGACAGTTGTAAACTAGCCCTAGTAACCCCGCAAACAAACCTTTCTAATACTCGCCATTACAACTGTAGAGTTAAGTTCTTGGGTCACATCATAGGCCGTGAAGGAATACGTCCAGACAGCTCCAAAGTTAAGGCCATTGTTGACTTGAAGCCTTCTTCATCTGTTCACAAGCTGAGAAGTGCTCTAGGCATGGTGATTTATTTGACAAAGTTTATACCGAACATGTCACACATCGCCTACCCGCTTAATTCTCTATTGAGCTCAAAGAACCACTGTGTTTGGGCAACGGAACTGCAGAGAAGCTTAGATCAACTCAAGCGCATGCTGACCTGGGTCCCGTGCCAACGCTCTTTGACCCAGAAAGACACACGGTGATCTCAGCTGATGTTTCATCATACGGCTTGGGAGCTGAGCTTTGCCTACTTCAGACAGATGGATCCTACAAACCGGTCGCGTACGCATCAAGGGGCGCTTACAGGGACGGAAATAAGGTATGCGCAGGTTGAGAAGGCAGGCCTAGCAGTGGTAGTTTGGGCATGCAAAAGGTTTCAGAATTTTGTCACTGGTCTTCACATTAAGATTGAAACCGACCACAAGCCGCTTGTGCCAATCTTCATGTCAAAAAATCTAGCTGACATCACGATCAGACTTCAAAGGATGAAGGTGAGAATGATGAGATTCTCCCATGTAGTGAAGCACATTCCAGGAAAGGCACTGATTGCAGCAGACACGTTGTCCCGCTAGCCTCTAAAGGAAACGGGAGACCCTGACCTGGAGTGAGAGGTGGCTGCATACGCAGGCCTTCCGTCGACGGAGAAGAGACTTCAAGAAATCAAAGAAAAACAGACCAAGGATACTACACGCAAGCAGCTGGCATGGTACAGTGAAAAGGGCTGGCCCAGTCGAAAAGAGCTTCCTGCCAACTGAAAAGAGTACTGGCAACATCGGTCAGAGATCGCTCTTCAAGATGGAGTGCTCTTGAGAGTGTGCAAGCTCATTATGTCGGTGTCCATGCATCCGGATATTCTGCGGAAGATCCACCAGGGACATGAAGGAATCACCAAGTGCAGAGCTCAAGCAAGGGACTCTGTATAGTGGCCAGGAATCTCAATGGCGATTGAGAGCATGGTACGCAGTTGCTCAGCATGCACCAAGGAATCGTCCAAACCGCATGCGCCTTTGATGCTATCAAGGTTACCAGAGCAACTCTGGCAGGAAGTCGCAATGGATCTGTTTTATCTGTCAGGAAAGAACTTCCTTCTGGTGACAGACTATTACTCGAGGTATCCAGAAATGGCTTTTTGAACACTATGACTTCAAGCTGTGTAATAACACGCTTAAGGTCAATTTTCACACTACGTGGAACACCTGAAGTTGTGTTCAGCGACAACGGACCACAATTTCAGCAAGTGACCGGAAGTGAGTTTCACCGGTTTGCCCAAGAATGGGGCTTCGAACACAAGACATCTAGTACAATATACCTTCAGAGCAATGAATTTGTTGAAGTTGCTGTCGGTATGATTAAGAAAACCCTCAAGAAGACATCTGACAGCTACATCGCCTTACAGTCCTACTGTGCAACACAAGTCCCGCCAAGTTGCTTATGGGTCGCAAGTTGAGAATGTCCTTGCCGTCTGTTTCTTCCACATTGGAACCAAAACTCGTGAACGCCCAGGAACTCGAACGGTGGGAAAGAAAAAGAATGACTCAGCAAAAGGCTAACTATGACAGGGAACGTGGTGCACGACAACGCAAACAACTGAGAAGAGGTGACATTGAGTGAGGCGTAATGCAGGGGTGGTCCAGCTGCGCCAATTGCGCCATTTTGATAAATTCTCCTTTACCTGCGCCTTGCTGCGCCTAAAGACACAAATTGCGCCAAACTGCGCCAAACCGCGCCAAACTGCGCCAAAAAGGGCTAGTCGGTCCGTGAACGAATCCTTTTTTGGAAAAATGGCGTTTTCGGCTGGCAACCCGGTGGGAGTTTTATTTTCTAGGCTAGGTGGCGCAAGCTGCCGCCCGATATAAAGGGTAGAGCCGTTACCATAGCCATCACAATCCAATTCAGGTTTCCGGCCCAGTGGCATTATTGCGCATTATTGTTTTGTTGCGACCGTTTTGATATGCGGCGTTGTGGCTGTTCATTTCTGCATCGCCACTACTAAGTCTTCTTGAAGATGAGCCAACGTGAGTACTTTTTTTTTCTGCATGCGCGTTTTAAGTTACAGACCCCATAGTAGAAATTTGCTCGGACGCTCGTTCACCGGCAGACCAGCGGCATCAATACCGAACGTGGTACTCTTTTCGATCGCGTGGTCGTTGCTTGATTTCCTTGTTGCGAATTGTTGCGTGTTCCTTTTCATGTCAAATGCCGTAAACGATTGGTCACCCCTTGGTTGTCATACTGTCGCACTGCGTGCGAACTCAGAATAGAGCTTACAAACATGTTTAATAAATCGCTATAGTTTCGGATTCTCGGACGCCTTGAGTATATTTATCACGATCACGAAAAACAGGTCGACTTACAATTGTGTAAATACATATTCACCGCGGTAACTTTAAAGTTTGTAGATCATGGCAAAAAAGTTTTGGCGTATTTTCTTGGTTTGTTTAAAATTGTAATTTTGTCCTTTTTTTCTAGAGCGAAGCACCAAGTTTAAAGACTCAGTACTCAGTGAGGTGGACTCAAATAATGATTTAATTAGTCTCTGGTGCAAAAAGGGGACTCACAAAACTGATGCATTTTGCGTCCTCTGCAATTCATCAATTTCCTGCGCACAACATGGAGTAGCTGCCATCAAACGTCACGCAGCATTGAAGAAACATGTTGAAGCTGCTGCAAGGCACAGAGATGAAGACGGAAACCTTCAGCCCCCCAAATTGGTGCAAGCCGCATTGGATTTCTCACAAGGGGCTTCTGGCACATCACTCCAAGACCAAGTGTGGAAAGCGGAATCAATTTTTGCTATGTCCGTTGTTTCAAAGTCTATCCCTTTCTCGTGGGGAGACAGTGCTACGGGAATGTACGAGTGTATGTTCCCGGACAGCGAGGTTGCTAAGAAGTTTAGCTGCAGCAGGTCCAAGTTATCACGCATCGTGTCCGATGGACTCGGCCCTTACTTCAAGTCCAGAGTTGTGAGTGAGCTGTGCCACCCAAATGTTTTCTTCTCCGTGATGATCGACGAAACCCCAAAGCCAGAGCAAAGAACGCAGCAACTGGATGTGCTTGTTAGGTACTTTTCTAACAGCCAGCAACAGGTTGTCGTTGAGCATGTGCAATCATACAACCTCGGGCGTGCCACCGCGGAAGTAATTGTGGGCTGCGTAGAAGACGCGCTGACTGAGCTACCGAAGAGAGGGCTTGTTTGTTTTTTCAATGACGGGCCTAACGTCATGAAAAGCGTGAGGAACAAGCTCCAAAAGGATATGCCATCAAGTTTGGTTGACATCAACAACTGCAACCTTCACAAAGTCCACAATGCTTTTGCAAAAGGTCTCGATGCGTTTGGCTCGGATGTTGAGGAGGTCGTCCGAAACGTCTACTACTACTTCAAAAGCGCTGTTCGTGCTGAAGCCCTCGGAGAATGTCAGGAGGCTCTAGGGATTGCTTCTCATGTGTTTCTGCGTCATGTCTCCAATCGCTGGCTCACACTTCAAGATTCACTGTGTCGTGTCCTAGAACAATTCGAAGCGCTGAAGTCATACTTTCACAAGGCAAGCATGACAAAGCAGCGAGTGGACACTCAGAATCTTCACAGCAAGCTTGCTGCAGCATTTTCAAAGAAAGACCTTTATGCCAAGGTGTTGTTCTTGAAGAACTGTGCCGAGCTTTTTTCTCGGTTTCAGACACTGTTTCAGAAGCAAGAGCCCCTGCTACACATACTCCACGTGGAGTTGCTGTCTCTAGTCCAGCGAATCCTCAGCCGTTGTTTGAGGAGTGCAGCCTATGTGGACAAGAGTGCGGAGGAACTGAAGAAACTCGATGTGCAGGACTCTACCCTGTGGAAAACCAAACCAGAAGTGGGTATGGACACTGAGCAGGCAATGCTGAAATGGGATCCAGGTGAAAAGAAGCGGTTACTTCTTGGGGCCCGTGCCTTCTACTTGGCTTGCTCGAAAGACCTCCTGCAGGAGCTGCCTCTTGACAATAAAGTCCTTCAGCACACAAGTCTCTTGGGATTGCAGCCCAGCGACGTGGAGTCAGAAGTCCGATCCTTGCGATACCTTGCTTCCCAGCTGCCTCAAGTGCTTGAGAGCGACCACGTGTCATCACTGGTCGATGAGTGGCATCTGCTGAGATGTGACTCTGCTAACAGCCTTCAGTTGATGGAAGATGGACGGATCGACACTCGTTGGGCTACAGTATTTCAACAAAAGTGCGCAGCTGGTCAGCAGAAGTACCCACTGTTGTCAAGGCTAGTAAAAGCGCTGCTCTCTCTACCTCATGGCAACGCGGACTGTGAGCGAGGCTTCAGTGAGAATAAGCATCTCCTTGAAGGCCGAGCCTCATTGTGCATTGCGAGCATCAACGGATTGCGGCAAGTGAAGACCTACCTGCAGAGGTATGATGGTGATGCCACAAAGGTGCCCCTGTCACCAGACCTTCTGCAAAGCATCAAAAGAGCAAGAGCCCGGTATGAGGAAAGAATTGGAAGCAGAGAGGCCGACATGAAGAGAAAAAAGCCTGACAGCGCACAAGTTGATGCTGACAACTCACATGACAAGCGCTTAAAGAAGCAGTTGGAGGAAAGGGTGATCTCGTGCCGTACGTTGCTGAAGAGGGCGGAAGAGACCATTGGTGCAGGACTGAAGTGCCAAAGCTTGGAAAAAGTAGAAGGTGGCCAAACAATGTTAGCTGAAGCCAATGCTACTTTGTCACGCACTCTTTGCGAGCTGGACGAACTGAAAAAGAAATGCAAAAAGCATTGAGTCAATATTTTTTTTTTCACCGGTGATATATAGCCTACAGTCAAAAGGCAAGAAGTATTAAGCAATATTTTAGTTTTCATCTGTGATATTTTGTTACATAGTTAAGCTTTAGCTGCAAGAATGTTCTGTCATAAATAAAATGGTTTTCTTATGGTGAGTTCTTTTCTTTGTAAATTACTATATGAAATTCAGATGTTCGTGACACACACAGACATATATATATATATGGGGGGTGAGGTAAGATTGACAAGGGCAGCCGTAATATATATATAAGAATAAAGACATGGCACAGAACTGCTCTATATTCATGCTGCTCCAAAATGTTTAGTTTTCCTGATACCAAGGTGCTCCAAAACGAGCTTTTCCCTGCTCCAAAAGGGGAGTTTATGTGATACGAATTGCTCCAAAATTGGGTTTTTCTTGCTCCAAAAATTGCTCCAAAACCTAAAATGGCTGGACCACCACTGCGTAATGCAGTCTGCAGCGGAGTCCCCGAGGTCATACTTTGGGGACACCGACACGGAAACCCTTCGCCGGAGCAGCTTCCACCTCAAACCAATGCTAGGGACTGAGCTCACCAAAGAAAGTTCAGTGCCGGACATTGGCCCAAATCCTTACACGACACGAAGTGGACTAGTTGTAAGACCTGTAAGTAGACCTGAGTTTTAAAGGGGGGTGATGTGCTGTGGAGCTGAAGATAGAATAATAAACATGACACTAAGACAAGAAGCAACCAGGTGCACTCTGTGTCATTAGCGACGACTAACACGAACCAATATGTTTAATAGGAAGGGAGCAGAGCAGCTGGAGCTTCTATGCTTTCCAGTGGCTACGTCCAGCTGTTTAGTAATTTTAAACTATCGACGTTTATTTGAGAAACACTCATCAGGTTTTGTTGTGGGACAGTTAGTATTCCAAATGGCAAGGGGGCCAAAGCTGAATCCACCTAAGAAATATAATGCGGCACAGGTGAATTTGGACTATGTTTGCGTTTTGATATTATCTTTTTCATCTTAAACTTTTGAAAAATTGGAACGCATCAAACTTAAACTCTGAGTTTCGAAGTATTGGGAATCCAGAAAAAATAAACTCCGATAAACCCCGAATTTGTGGCGAAAAATAGACTCCGAGAAACACCAGTCGAATTTCTCAAAACACAAACTCAGAAAATGCGGAACTTCCCCGGGAGCAAGACACGAATGAAGTAAACACCTCTAGTAGCTGACAATGTGAGAATGGCAAATTGTTTTTTCGAAACACCCAACCTGCAGCATTTGCTGGTGGCCTTCCACCAGCTGCACGTGCATTCTCAAGGCTTGCAAGATGCCCAAACATTGTCCAAAATCCCGCACTGGAGGCAGGACAACTGAAACTCCTCCCTTTGTTCTCATCCTGGCAGTGGCTATTGTGCAAACTATGCACCACATGTAGGTCATCTAAGAAAAAACCTGTTTTCTTTTCCCAGCTAAAGTTGCTTCTGCAAACCACACAGCGGGTGCAGACACTAACCTTCCCCGTTTTGTCGTCGCCATTTTAAATTGTGGAACTCCCGGTAAGGGGGAAAATGTTGTTTTGCCCTAGCCACGCAACTACAAGGTGTTTGTGATTTCATCGCGACTCAATCCTCCTTGTTTTGTGTCTTCTTTATTTTATTCTTTTTACTTATTCCAGGCTGTAATGTCTTGCTTTTCTTTCTCGTCACCCTTATCGGATGTGCAAACTATGTGGTTGGGGGGAGGGGAATAAGTGAAAAGGGTCTAGTAGTCCAGAAAGTATGGTACCCCTAGAATGGTGTCTTTTGTTGCTCCTCTAGAAGAAAGGGGCATGTTGGTATGGCACCCCTTTTGTATCAAAACTGACGGCAATAGTAATTGAGCTCGTGATAGTATGCGAATCCAGGTTTTTACCGAGCGACAGTGTGCTAGTGGATTCTGCCACTGAACCTCGCTTTTTGTGGTGCTCTATGCCGCAAATTCAAAGACACATCTGGGAAATGGACGTGCCCTTTATGATGTGTTTACTTTGTCCGCTCGTTAAACTCAGCATCGAGCACAAGTGGTGTTAATTTGAAGCTCCGTATGTCCATATTGCAGTGAATTAGCTCTCGGTATTTGCAGTTCGGCTCGGTGAAAACATCTGTAAAGCAACCGTGGCTGAGCATTTATGCTCGCTGTGGGGTGCAGTGCAGAGAAGCTGCCACAGCTAAAGGACCGGCCCAACACAAATGGCAGGGTGCATGCACAAGCGGCATCAATTTTGGCATTACACTGGCTATAGACTTATCCTCACCCAAAAACAGACTAGGCAACTGGGGAATCCAAAGCGTTGGACCAGGTTGCCCGCGCACTGAAAGCTCCGACTCCATCCGATTGGACAACCAAGTGGAGTCAGAGTCGTTCGACCTTGTCAATTCAAGCAGTTGGGACAGTATGCCACATCTGAAATTCTGTTCTGAATTGAATAATGCCTAGTTCCGAAAACTTGGCGTCTAGTTCTAGCCGCTAACACTTCATTTGGGTGATGTCTGTGGGCTTATTTTGTGGCACGAAGAACACCGTTTGCTTTTGTCGGCTGAGAGTTCATGATTCAGGGCCAACAGGTACAAATGAAATGTGACGAGGCATTGTGATAGACCTGTGTCGCAACAGTACATTACACTAAGTTGGACGTGCAAATGAGGGGGATCAGTGGTCGGGCGTGTTGGTGTACTGCAGCTCGGAGCACATGAAGCAAAAGCTTGCTTTGCTTCAGAACCGAGAGATCCTGGGTTCAATCCCGACCTCTGCCCATTTAGATCTGGATGAGCGTCATACCAACGTGCGGTCTTATGCGTGATGCATGTTCAAGACCCCAGTCTAGCAGTGGTACTACACTAGCTATATTTTGCGTCTACAGCGCGAGGCAGACCGACCTTGCGCCGTCTAAGTACAAATGCCTAATTCACTTTTTTTGTTGTGCGAATGCATATACAGTGATGCACCATTAACCGTTTGCCCGATTTTTGATACGCCTGCTGCAGGGCGTTGTGACAGAGCCTGCCGAGGGAAACCACACGGAGGCGAATGCGACGATGGCTGCGGCTGTGGCTACGGCTCCTGCGGGCAGGAACAATTCCACGGCCGGCCAGCAAGCCGACCCCCAGGTGCCTCCCGCACGGATGAGCGCCAAGGACTTCATCTTTGGAAAGCTACTCGGCGAAGGCTCCTTTTCTATGGTGGGTGCCTTGCCGGCGTCGAGCCGACGTTGGGGCTGCCTTCATGGCCGCCTTCACTCTGTGTTGGGGCATGCAGCCCCCAGATATCGGTTGCTTATCTAGTCTTGCAACACACATAAGGCAGAACTATTCCCTCATCTTGCGCAACATGTACATTTTTCTTTCTTTGGAGGGACCTTGAACTCCAGTGTCTGGTTAAAATAAAACATTTTAGTGCAAAGTGTATGTTTCTAGATTCATTTTGAGCGAGGTCTGATTTTGAAACATGGTTCTATTTAAGGGTCTCGAAATAGAAGCATCTTTTGGAATCGCTCCTAACTCAAATTGGTTTTCGCAACATAAATGTTGCTCTAAAATTTTTGTTTTTGGAGAAAGTCTGTATCCTATCCAGGCACTTGAAGGAAAAAAAACATGCCAACGGGCTCATTTTGTCAGGGGGTTAATTCTGGGTGTTGGTTGTCGGCAATTCTTTGGGACGCTCAGGAAAAGGGGCTCACAGTTCTACAAGTTAATGGAGCCGATAACTGAATTGGGAACAAAGCTCTGAACTCATGGCAGTCAGGTTCACAATTGCATTGGTGGAACTGCTGCTTCATTTGCTCCAAACTGCGCCAGAACGAATAAGCTACATGCTGCTCCAAAGGCTGTATTTGTGCACAATTTGCGCCATGTCTGCGCCAAGAGGGAGTTGTTTTCGAAAAGGGAACTGAATGTGTCTGGCACGTGGCATTCTCGACGATGCCACTGAAAATTAAAAAAGTACAGTTGTTGTTTTTTAGGATGCCCAAGTTCTGTGTGCAAATATTCGAATTATCGAATAGTAGTTTAAAAAATAACGCTATGACATCCGCTTCAAAATGAACTGCGATATTCATCCTTTTTGGAAGTGTTGATTGCGGCGAGTTAGTCCCCTTGAGTGCGCTTCTCCTCAAGCACCAGTGCACTGCGGAGAAGCAATACCTGTGGTGCTGACGCCGCGATCTCGCGACTCGCTTCGCCGCAGTGCAGGTGCGAACTAAGGCGAAAAACGCACATTTAAAGTGGTATAGGGCACGCGCACGCCTGGTGAACTAAAAGAAAAAAACACAAAACATTGTTATTGTTGTTATTTGCATTGCAGTAAAATCTTCAAAGTTTAACTCTGGCTATTATGCTAGGGTATAGGTTAGGCAGCGATGTTGTAATATAAGTTCATTATTTTTGCTTGTTTTTTTTTTTAATTCAGAATCAAAGAAAATATTTCCATATAGCAAGAAAATTTATAAATTCGCTCAATTAGGAATGGCTGGGATCCTTTGTAGGTTTAATTTTATGTCAAATCTGTCATTTACTTGCTATCCCAATGTAGGTATTGGACTTTCTGATGCCGCAGACTATAAATATAGCTAGATTAAATTTAACAGAGCTAATAAGTGGGCAATTAGAAGCTTGGAAACAGCCTTTGCGAGTTCAGTTGCATTTTCGTTTAAGCCTGGCATAACTGTAGCGAAAGGCACGGAGAAAGGCACAGCAACTGTTCATTACTTGATTCAGAAATATTCGGCCAAAACCACTATTCATTTTGAATTTGCTTCGAACCCAAAATTCATTATTTGCACACGCCTAACGAGGAGTTATTGGTTCTTGCTCGACCGGTGCTCACATCGATGGCAATAAATAGCTAGCGCTACTCATTGTGATCAGTTAGAGTAGCTACGTGCTCCGCTTAGCTGCTCTGTGAACAGTAGCAGGTGGAATACGAGCGAGGGCAGCGTGAGACACATTCAACACAAAAGTGTCCATCCGATGTTGAACTCGCGACAATTACGTCACCGTGATGCAAACCTTACAAAGTAGCCAAAGCACCTTTTTACGTGAAAGACAGACCGAAGACACCATCGGTGCTCCTAATAGGTTAATTGACACACCTGCAAAATTACCGGTGTATGATTGCCCAACAAATAAATAAATAAATATACGTAACGGCCAGGTCTCCTGTAAATATGACACTTTAAATAGTCTCCCAACACTCCAACAACTGCATTTTTTGCCACAAGCTCACTTTCAAAGAGATTGTATAAAATTTCCTGACATGAAAGCTCAAAATCGTCTGCTCCAGAAGTGAAAATTCCTGCTCCGAAACCCGTTTTTCACTGCTACGAGGGCTGTTCCAAATCACCACATGTCAGTTCCACCACTCCAATAGACCCTTTTCAAAAGCCAATAAAGCAACATTGATGGTCGCCATTTCTTGGCGATCATCCTTTTTTCTTATTTTGTATTTGCCCGATACCCCTAAGGTCAGCCTGGTGGTTCTTTTTCCGGCCCGGTGACAGTTGAAGGGAGGACGAGCTGTAAAGTGAGAATGTCCTGCAGAGTGACGTGAACTCGTAACTGTTTTGCTAGTATGGATCCTAGCAATTGACGGCTCTTGAAGTTATGAAGAAAAGGTGATTTTTATTTGAGTAGTTTTAACTGTTGCGAGGAAACCCTCTGTTTTACAGTCTTACTTCCAACTTTTTCAGTCACTTTTTTATGAAACCCCGGTGTTTTTCTTTTATTCTTTTGTCAGTCATGCTTGTTCTAGTAATGGCTTCAGCAGCATATGTATGAGCAGGGGTGATATCTTGTAGTCTTCAATGTTTTGCATCTGTACTTTTGTCAAATACAGTTTATTTGTGCTCTGTTAACAGGAACTTTGGACATTTGCATTTCCTATTAATGAAAAATGGAGTCAGTAAAGTTTAGGTTTTATTTCCAACCGTACCATTGCATCTCAAAATGGTTTTCTTTTCGGTAGACTTGTGGAGATTGCGAGCAGGGTTGTTAAATGGGCACGTTTTGTTCTCATGAGGCTTCAGTTGTGCTGCTTTGGAGGCTATGCCTTCTATTGCAAATTCAGAAGAAACAATGCTCTTCCAGGACGGTTCCCAATAGCTGCCATTCATATCAATTGCAATTATGCCGTTTGCTTTGATGCTGTGCGCTGAATTACTTTTAACGAAAGGGCATCTGGGAAATGGTTCTGAAACGTCACATGGAGATGTTTTTTCGTTGTGCAATTTTTGTATTTAGAGAAACGAGTCTGCACTTATAGCCCCATGTTTCACCTGAGTGTCCAGCTCCAAGATTTACTTGAACTGCTCAAAAATCTACTTTTGCAGCTCCTGCGCTGCTCCAAAGCAGTACTTCTACTGCTCCAAAGCTGCTCTGAGGGGGCACCTTTGCAGCTCCCACACCTGCTAGGAAAGGCTGAAGCTCGCTTCTACCCCTCAAATGAACATCTGCCTTTATTAGCTGCGAGATGTTTTGAAGGCACCTTCCTATGGTTCCCTCTCGTGACGTCATTACTTTGCGAACAAGTTCGATGGTGTTTGTAATGAGCATGGTGGAAGCTTGAAATCACAGCGCTCTGAAACCAACACTGCCAACACCGTCAAAATTAAAGTTCTTCCATTCCTCTTATTTCCGTCGATGAGAAATCTTTTGCTGACGTCATAGTCAGCATTCGGCCAATCGTGGAATGCCGATCACAGCGACGCTTTCGATGGGGCACGTCGCCAATAGATAATGTTAAGAATTTGTTTTAAAGAGTAGATTTCTTTAATATTACCTATAGCGATCGTTGAAATTTATGAAAGTTGGTTATGCATTAAGAATTTAAAACCAGCGCAAAGATGAACAAAGGACGGCAAGTACACAAACAGCGCTGACTGTCAACTGATTTTATTAGAATTACAATAAAAAACGGCGTGACAATTGAGACATATCTACACCGTCACCTCTTCATCAAAGCAAGTCATATTCACTGAGAAACTCTTTGTCAAACGAAGCTACTGATGCCACATTGACACGGTCACCCTCCAAGCACCATGAAATAAAATATGTGAAGTCGTCGTCCACGGTGAATTTGGCGATTTATTGTGATAGATGTGGCTGCAGGCAGCGACAATACTATATAGGCACGATAAGAGGATGACGAGAGAAATTGTGGAGGCGTATTCGATCTCGTGATGTGAGCAGGGTAACTGTGTCAGTGGCTTTATTTAACAAAGCATTATCATTGTTAGTGAATTGGATGCGTTTTGTTAAAGAAATGATGTACTAGATATGTCTCGACCGTCACTGAGTTTTTGGTCATAATTTTGATAAAACTCACTCGTGAGTCGGCACTCTGTGTGCTTCTTCTCGTCTTTTGTCCGTCTTTGCGCTCTTTTTAGTTCCTTAGTTCGGGGGAATATTTGTTGAAATTAGGAAAATCAATCGGTACGAAGAAACAATACCAGATTGACATCATCCCATGCCAGAATGTATTTGACCCATGTTTTCTGTTACAGGTTTACCTAGCCAAGGAGATCCGTACCAATAAAGAATATGCAAGTGAGTCGTTCTCTTACCAAATTGCAATTCCTGGCTGAAAACAGGTTGTCAACTCAGTAGGTAAAAAAGAACAAACCAGGAATAGATGCCTCTCAAAAGTCGGCGCCCCAGGTGCAGGCTGCGCAAACTTCGCAAAATGCGCCATTACTGCGTCGAGTCCTAGCGCCGTGTGGCGATATGCTTGCTCGTCGAAATGCCGACCCACAGCTGCATCCCCAATTGCATCCATTAAGTACTAAAAGATGAAAAACAAAATGATGTACATCTCTCTTTTGAATGTGACCGCAAAAACGCCAGACAAGCAGAAAACGGGTCGCGTGTGTTCGTGTAGAACAGGCAGTCCTCACCAGTGCATGCGGTGTGACATTATTTCCAGCATTAACAGCGACCTGTTAATGCTAGGAATGCTTGTACTTAAGAAATGACACAGGCTCAATGTCGTTTTTTATTTCGCATATTTTTTATTTTATTATTTGTATCCATAACGTGCCGCGTTTGCATTAAAATAGAATCATTGACCCTTCAAGACGAGCTGTGCTAGTAGCTCAGTATACGGCTGCCACCCCACCGACCCAGGTTCAAGCCCCGCTGGGGCTCAAACTTTATATGTACCCTTAACGTCTGTGACCCTCCAAGCGTGTTGCTCGTCCGTGGCCATTTTCTCGTAGCGTAAAACACATTTTGTATTGAAACATTTGGGAGCATCCTTTTCACAAAGCCGTAGTTGAATCGATCCACGATGCACGCAGGGGTTGAGACGTCGTTCAAACCAACGTTGCTATATACTTCGTTCCACCTTATGTCCAGACGCAGCTGACGACCAATCGGACAGCATCAAAAGCGCATCATCATGGTGTTCGTCACGTGTTCCATTATTGTTGAACCAATCGTAAAGGGAGAGGACCCAGTGACTTGCGCTTTTGACGCTGCTCAATTGGTTCATTAGCTCGTAGCGCCAGCTGCGTCTGGACTTCAGCTGAAATGAAGTATAGGGGAAAGTTGGTTGACAAGCTTCTTCGAATGCCCACCACCTTTGCGTGGCATATCCGCTTGGTGGTGCTCACTACGCTATTGCCCCTTACGGTATAAGCTCATTGTAACGGATCTTGATAGTGATGAAGATTTTGGTCTGTTGTAAAAGGAGTATGCAGAATGCAGATACTTTCACTGCAGAATTTGAGATGGATTATGTCTGATGTCTGTTCTAACCAGTGAGACGCTCACATCCTCTCCGGCATTCGCTCACTAAAGTGGTAAGAGCAGAGGGCATTGCAGAAGGAGCTTGTCCCGCTTTTGTTAACCTGCAACGAGGTTTAGAAAGCGATTGGCTCGTAGTTGAGCGTCAGCGGGTGGCTCGGATCTTCTCAGCTAGTGCTCAAACGGGAAAAGCGCCTTACATGGGGGTGGAGACAATCGAGGAACTTTGGGAGCTCGGGGAGTCCCGGAGGGTATTTGAGGGAATTCCGGGGTCTCTAGAAACTCGGTTTGAGAGCCCAGGATTTAGTAGGTGTCGGCCCTCGGCTGCCCTCGTGGCTTGGGACGGGTTGAGCTGCCTCGCGAAAGGGTGAGGGTGCCTCCCTTTACTTGGCATGTGTGTCCGTGTGTGCAGTCAAGGTGTGCTACAAGCACCACATCCTGCGCGAGAAGAAGCAGCGGGCCATCATGCGGGAGAAGCAGATTCTGCGCATCCTCAGCACGCGGCCGCACCCCTTCTTCATCCGCCTCCACTCCACCTTCCACGACGCCAACAAGCTCTGTATCCTTCCGTGGCCAAAGTTGCCGCTAGATTGTTTCTGCATTCCAATCGCGATACCCCGTAACCTGTTCAGTGCTGTGCCTGAGTATACTCGTATTTATTCCTCGCCGCTCCCAACTTAACTCAGGTTGTCAAATGTTGTTTTTTTTTGCTAGAAGCGGCATCCATGGGCAATTCATTGAACCATATTTCTTTGTTGCAGTTTCGCCTTTTGATGCCAAGTAGGGAGTTTTGTGGAGGCAACTTCCTCCGTATGCATTTCCGAGTCAACATCGTTTTTGAATGGTGAATCCACATGCTTCAACTTCGCGCTAATTGACAGATGCTGAAATCCAGGAACTGTTATTGGATTCAGAATCGGATGACAGTGAGGGCGCTATGTGTGCTCAGCATGCGAGGTGCCACTTTGCATGGTACCGTGTTTCGAGGGATACCACGCAAAGAAAGTTTTTTAAATTAAAGAAATTTAGAAGTTAAAGAACTTTTTGAATGTAAAGCAACATCATCTGGTAAATAACTGCACATATTTAAACATGCAACCGCGTTTCTGCCTCCAAAAAAAAGAATATTTCGTGCAGCGAAAAGACTTGGCACAGGGTGCATGCTGAAATGGCAAAAACCCAGCACTTAAAGGTTTATTGAGATACTAAAGTTGTTTCTGAGATTGTCTATTAATTGTCATGACTCAATCTACACTCTCTAAGCCAGTAGTTCTAAAATGGCGGTCCGCAGACCCTCTAAGGTCGCTGAAGGCCCTTTTAGGGTCCGTGAAGCCCTCGGGCATTGGTCGAGCTGAGCAGTCAAACTTCTCATTGATGTTGGCTATCCCATAAAGCTAAATGTGCCAGACTATGCACGTGTGGTTAAAAAACACTGCTCTAAGCATTCTAGAACACCCGAGGTCACGTTGATACATGGCCAATTTCCCTATTAAAAATAGAATCAAAGATTGCGACCCCTCCATTTTTCTGTGATTCGGCGCAGAAGCCAGAGGGCGCCGTCGGATGTGCGGCAGCCAATTGTGAGCAGCCGCTTCCTGCGCGCGTGCCGCACAAATTAAAAACTATGCTCGCCCTTGGCCCATGTTGAGCGGGAAGTGATCGCTCGCGATTGGCAGTCACACGACCAACGGTTATGTCTCTTTCCTGCGTCAAATCTTAGAAAACACGACCGTGTCTTTTGATTCAGTTTTTAAAGGGGTGCGGAAACCAAATTCCAGCGCTCAATTTTTTAGCTTTAATGTGTTGCCTGTTGCAGCATAACCTCAAATATACTAGTCTTTCGTTGAAAGGCATAAGAAAACTAATTTTAAAGCTAATTAAACTATCTTTCAAAGTGCACCTGGTGGATGCATGTGGAGCCTATTTCGGAGGTAATCTAACAACGTTGGGGAATTTTCTGCGTAGTCATGACGTAGCAAGTTTCATAGGAGCAGCGCCGCTCTTTGGAATTCAACATTTTCCTTCATAGCTTTCCTCAACTCACAAATCGCGCATTGTACCAAAGCCTCGTTTGTGAACCCGGACACAGCCATTCTCCCCCTAGAAGATTAGCCCGTCTCTCAAAATTTTGACATAAGTTGCTTTTCCCACCCCTAAGCTGACAGTGCTGTGGAAGCTACATGCTCCTTGGACCAGCCACATGCTCGTCACCCCACGGGTACTTCGAACAGCTTGGTTGTAACACGTTGACGCTATTGACACCACCACAACGCTGACAACGGCAACAACGACAAAGCTCATAACCACGCCAGCCTTGCTACACCACGAATGCGAGGAACCTTTTCTTTCTGTTTTTGTTTGCTCCGGATATCCCATGACGCATCACGCTCTCCGTTCGCTTCTCTTCGAGCGCTTGCTCAAGTGCACCGTTTGGAACGAAAAATATAGCCAGTCGTTCAAAATACAAAGGGGCGATTATCATTTACGGTTATTATCCGTCGTGCTTGACTCATTTCCGATCGAAATTTGAATATTTTAAATTTTGTTTCCGGTACCCCTTTAATAAAGAATTCGGACGGGTGTAAATTTAATTTTGGGTTTTTAGAATGCTTAGAGGCTGTAAATTGAGTTATGATCATAAATAGATGATCTCAGAAACCACTTTAGCATCCCTTTAAGGGAGGACGCTACATCAGAATTGGAATTCTTTTTTAAAAGTCACATTTTGAAGGAGTAGTTTTGTCAGCTTGCAGAACTCCTGAGGGATGCTGTCAGAAAGTTTCATTCCATTAGCTGAAGTATTTTTTCCTGATATTTTTATCAATGTGCTGGCACCATTTAAAGTGAAACGTTTTAAACTTTCAAATGCATTTGCAGTGATGTGATTGCTGCACCATTTGCGCCAAACTGCACCAAGGGGCTAACCCTGCTACATCCTGCTACATTTTGCCAAAATAAGGGTAATCTGCGCCAAGCCTGCGCCAAAAAAACAATTTCAGTTGCCTTTCAAAACCGAAACTAAACGGACTTCCGTAATTGAGCATGCGTGTGTTATGTGGCGCAAGCGGCTGCCCGACACAAAGTACCTTGCATCAATTCTCCATCCAGTCTTGCATGGTTTTTCCGTTGTTTCACGTTTCGTGCTCTTGTCTCGTCGTCGGTCTCGTCTCGCACCTTTTTTTTTAAATATTTTTCAACGACAGACGTGGAACTGTGGTGCAGACGCTCCTGCGCTAGCGTGCCGGGTACCAGCCATGCCTTCATGCTCTGAAACAAAACCACGTTTTTGCGCGGCGGGAGTTACTTGGTGAGCTGAAGCACTCGTTCCTTAAAGCAACGGCCGTGGGAAAACAATATTTGGTCCCTGTCTTCCAGTCTCTGTGATCGCACGACGTCGGGTGTTGCCGTCCCCACGTCGATGCAGATATGGCGCTTTCTACAATGAAACTAAGTACCGCCACATGTTCATAAAAATCCCTGTTCTTGTTTAGATCATACGTTACTACAAAAATCCCTCTTTATCTCAAAGATTGCTGTGTCGAAGTATTGATTACCTAGGTTTCTCTCGGTGGGCATTCTTGCCAAATCTGCCGCGAAATCAAGTTGAAGAGAAGTGAGGCAGAGTCATGTTTACGACGTCCAGTCCAACCTTCGGTATATACCGTATATACGCGTGAGCTAAAGTAAAGAAGGCAATGTCTGCACGCTGAACCCGCACAGCCTGCTTGTTTGTCTCGAGTTCTGTCGTTGCACAAAGCGCTCCAAGAACTTTTTGGCCCTAGCTCGTGATGTCTTGCATCAATGTGCTCAGGTTCTTTTCTTTTTTTCTGTGCGTTTAGCTTGTACCTCGCCAGCTCGCCTGGCAAGTACATTCCGCTGGACTGTTGTTTTTGCCGTATGCTGGACAGTTACATTTTGTGTAGAATTTTGGGAACCAGTCGGCTACGGAGCGGAGTGGCATTTTTTTTTGGGGGGGGGGGGGGGGATATTTATACAGCGTTTAGTTGGTCAGCCATTTAAAGTTGCGACGAGCCACTCGCTGTAGATGAGCAATTTAGCCAGTGCAGTACAACCGCTAGCCTGGGGTCTTTAACGTGCACCACGCAGTAGTGATACACGACCGCACGCCGGTACGATGCTCATCCAGATCGAAACGGGCAGGGTGGGGATTGAACCCAGGATCCCTGGGTTCTGCAGCGCGAGCTTTCGCTCCATGCGCTTCGAGCTGGTGTGCGCTAGCCCACTTGGCTACCGATCCCCCTGCGGAGTGGCATGGTTTCAATCGAACAGCCATCTCCGCTCGCGCGAGAATTTCGCATTGCACTGCAGTGCTCACGTGTTTCATCAGTTGGAGACAGCTTTCATTTATTATATAACTGGCCAACCTAATGCTGTAATATTTACTACTGAGCTGGTAATTTTCAGATAAATTTTAATATGTGCGGTTTGGTTCTCATTTACCTATAGCGGGTATCAATAAAACGGTGGCAAGCGGTTTTTCGGAATTGCTCGGCAATGCCTACAGCATTGTACACTTGTAGGATGTCTCAGCAGTGAAAAAACAAGCCGTCGCAACACGTCACATCAGAACACAAGACAACACAAAGTGCCCTTCGTTTGTACCGCACTTAAAACAAATATTTTTATTTTTCTAAGAATATCTGCTCCAAGCGCCACTTTTGCTGCTCCGAAACACTGTCTTGGCTGCTCCAAAAGCCACATTTGCTGCTCGAAAACAATGTTTTGGCTTCTCCAAAGGCCACATTTGCTGCTCCAGAACACTGTTTTGGCTTCTCCGAAAGGTGCTCCAAAATGGCTTAGACCAATCACATCACTGCATTTGTCTTATTTTAACTTTTGGCTGCAGATTCGGAACTTAGAAAACTATTGTTTCAGTAAGAAACCATCAACAGACCCAGATTTGGTTGTTTTGTATGGAAGTTTTATGGAACCAGTTACTATAACCTGGGATTCTGGATTTTCTTTTTTATTATGAAAATTGAAAATTTGTGAAACCTTGTAAACGTGAAAAAAGTTTATATTTTCTATTTTACTTTCTTCTTGATGGAAACAACCGAAATTCGAAACATTTCTTTTTATAGTAGCCAGCTAGAGGTATTCTAGTACGCATTCCGCCAGAAAAACAATTTTCAGCACCATTTCAAACGAATAGATTTCTAAAGCAAAGACACTTTTTACCCTGTGTGGGACATGTGGTTCCTCAGTACCTTAAGGATTAGTGTGCAGAGCTGAGGTATAACAATAAAAAAATAAAACTGTAGGTTAGAGATTTCACACTTGAGGAGGGAGTAAAACCCAAGAGCGAGGCTTAGTTTTCTGCCGTTCGCACCTTCCGTAGCCTCAGTGGGCGCCTATCTGAAAAACATTGGGGTGTACTATTGCCGGCCCATGCTCCATGCATTTTTTAATGGCACGTACAGAGAATGTGTGTTCACATTGTCTCGCTTTAACCAACATCCTAATTATGTCTTTACGAGTGTCTTGGTGTTCTTGTTTCCTTATAACCTATACTAATACCTAAAAAGTTTTGTTCTATTGTTCACCAATGTCTCAACATCAGAGCCAATCGGGGAAGATCTACGTAAACACCGCATTTATTATTAAAGCGGTAGCTTTATAGGGCCAACCAACCTCAGGAACCGCGTAAGCACGAAATCTGGAGGTCGGTCAACCTGTAAACGCTGAACTATCTAAAAGAAAACGGCGACCAGTGCCAGGAATCGAACAGCGGTCACCAGCATGGTAGCCGAATACGCTGCTGACTGAGCTACGGACCCAGCACGTGGAAATGGGAGGAGCAGAAGCAGGTGGTGTGAGAAAGTGCACGGAGTGAAAAGGGGTGGAAAAGGCAAGAAAGGGAGGAGCAGAAACAGGTGGTGTAGATAGAGAGC
Organism: Ixodes persulcatus; assembly: GCA_013358835.2. NCBI lineage: Eukaryota > Metazoa > Arthropoda > Arachnida > Ixodida > Ixodidae > Ixodes > Ixodes persulcatus. The sequence continues at coordinate 664,807 of JABSTQ010010175.1, read as the reverse complement.
TCGGAATGAGGAGTAGAAAGGATAGGAAAGTGCCCTTCCCCTCTCCCGTTGACTCAGAAAATTCAGAGCAAAGGCTTTGTATCCGGGTAACACTGAAGGGAAGCGTGCGCAGCGTCACGAAAAGAATGGTGTGACGTAATCTGTTTCTGTTAATTGTGAGTAAGATTTACTGGAGATGCGAGCGATCATAAAAACTTTGCCTCTTCCTCTGAAGACCGACGACCAGTTCGCGCTTTCCACTTTTCCCCCGCTCCCTCCTCTCTCCCCTTCTACCCTCTCCACCGTTGCCTGTTTCCTCCTCCCCCATGGTAAGGAGGATCTTCTGCCTTGCAGAATCTCGGGTCTGGTAGTCGGCCTTTAAGAAGAAATGGTACATTCTAATCTCGTACCAGCACCTCAGTCGCTCGTATCTGCGTTAGAAGCGTGCCTCAGGTTTGCTCGACTATATTTGTATCTTCACCACATCGGTTTTTAATGTAGACTAGTTCTGCCGATCGGGCTTCGTTATTTTTTACCACTCACCGCCGTGCAATCGGTGGCGCCCGGCATGATCCGAGGTTGTCCTTGACCAAGGACCTCACGCAGACTTTGTGGTGACCTATGCAAAGAACGGGGAACTGTTGCCCCACATCGTCAAGTACGGCTCCTTCGACGCTGACGTGACACGCTTCTACACGGCCGAGATCATCTGCGCCTTGGAGCATCTACACGGGCTCGGCATCGTCCACAGGTGATCACAGCGGGTTTGCATCGTCTGCTACGCTTCCTTCGCCTTTAAAGGCCGCTTCACACACTCCCGTTCACTTACGATCGAGTTCCTGCAATCCCTTAAAACGAAAAAACACAGTGGTACGCCGGCGCCATTTATCGGGTGACTCCGGAACTGCACGTCACTAGAGCGAAGGTTTTGCAGTATTTGCCGGATCGAGCGTATGCACTATCTACTAGAAATAGTCGTAAGATTGTCAAAAGTTTTTCGAGCGAATAAAAAAAGAATGATGCACCAAAAAAAATAGGAAACGTATGGGAATTGCAAGCGCTCCACAGAAACCCAGCAGGTGGCTCCGGTGGGTGCTCCAGTTGTAAGAGGTCGCAAGAGGTCGTTAAGTGCTCGGTCATAATCTTTCGCGAGTGTATGAACGAGCGGTGAGAGCTGGAGTCGGTAAATAAGCTTCACCGACAGTATGAACATTCCATTCCGCGGTTGTCTCGGGGGTGCCACTGTCTCGTCGCCTTGCACAGAGCAGGCGCCATCGGCGGTAGTCAAGATTAGGAGACGCGACTTTCCGAGCTTTAAGTAAGGTGTCGAGAAGTTCTCGAGACGCCTCGTGCCGTGTCAAGCTCTGAATGCGCAGTACTTCAGTGAGGTTGTCCCACGTGCAAAATTACTAAGGTTCCCCGGATGCATTGCAGCAGCGGCGGCGTAACAAAACTGATCGGTGATGTCGGTCTATTCATAGATCAAAGTGTCGTGTGCAGAATTGTACTATATGAGAAACTGTGGGTTTTCATGATGTGTTTTTATTGGCATGCTTTGATTAATTGCATGACGTCACGCAACACGGATCCCGTGACGTTGCGTCACGTGACACCGGGGCTTCGCAGCGTGAGTCGCGTGACATTGGGTCACGCTACCTAATGTTTTTTTCTGGCCTCGTAGGCCGCGGACAAACACGAAATCTGATTTATCTTCTGTAAGAAAGCAATTTCACGAGGATATGAAGATGAGAATCGCCGTTTTCGAGACCTTCTGAAGCCCTCAAATTTCATACTCGCACGGCGTTTCTGTCTGTGACCCCCAGGGACCTGAAACCGGAAAACATCCTGCTTGATGAGAGGATGCACATACAGATCACGGACTTCGGCTCGGCCAAGATCATCGTCAGGGACTATGACGGTACATTCTCCCCATTACTAAATTTCGGTTTACACTGCGCTTGTGTTAGCAAGTTAAAAATTGTGCCGAAATTGGGGGGAAAAAAAAGTCTCTTTGCTGCTAGACTGCAGTGATTCGAGCCATTTACGACATGTCCCCTTAGGAGCAAAAACTTCCAGCCATTTTACATGTTTAGTTGTCCCTGATACACCTGAGCAGCATATGTTTTGTTGGTTTGATCATTCTGTCCTTTTACATGGGGGATATAGCACTTCACTGCCAGCTGGTGGCTTTTTAATTAACTTAGCCACTTGGCAAAGCTGTTAACCCCTTTTCTTTTTTGGTAGTTTATAACCTTGAATTGCTTTTTAACATTTTTATAGCACGTGCGGCCAGGGTCGCATGTGTCACCACCCTTGGGAGCCATTTTTAGAAAAATGTGTACAGTAGACGTGCTACTACATTCTCGGCAGTGCCTATGTAAGCTCTGAACGAGCCTGGGTTGTCCAAAACAGCCAAGGGGCAAGCGAGGGTGCGTGGACAAGCTACCTTCTTCCTAAACAGTTTGGAGACAACTCTAGGTGGACAAGCTAGGCTCGTCCTAGCTTGTCCACACAGTAAGTAACTAAAGTCATTTAAGTTTCTGCAATTTATAGTTACAGTTTTGGCAACTAAATACATATCTAGTTACAATGAAATCTGGGCAACTGTGACTTCGTACTTTGCTACAATTTTGGACCAATGTGTAACCTCAGTGATGTGATTGCTGCGCCAATTGCTCCAAACTGCACCAAGGGGCTAACCCTGCTACATCCTGCTACATTTTGCCAAAATATGGGTAATCTGCGCCAAGCCTGCGCCAAAGCACCAATTTTGGTCGCCTTTGAAAACCGAAAATAAACTGAGCATGGCCTCCGAGATCTCGAACTTCGCACGCGCACTTCGGGATCTCGGAAGCTATGAACTCGAGTACCGTAATTGAGCACACATGAGCCAGGTGGCGCAAGCGGCCGCCCGACACAAAGTACCCTGCATCAATCGTTCATCCAGTCTTGCATAATTTTTCCCGCTTACTCTCGTCTGGTGTCCACAGTGCTCGCGTCTTTTTAAAATGTTATCAATGATAGACGGGGGCATGTGTGGACGCTTGGACGGTAGCGTGCTAGGTTCCAGCCATGACGTCATGCTGTGAAACGAAACCATGTTTTTGCACGGCGGGAGTTACTTTATGAACTGAAGCACTCGCTCCTAAAAGCAGCGGCCGTGGCCAAACTATGTTTGGTCCCTGCCTGCCAGTTACTGTGGTCGCGCGACGTCGGGTGTTGCCGTCCCCACGTCGCTGCAGATATGGCGCTTTCTAAACTGAAACGTAAGGACTGCCACATGCTCATCAACATTCCTGTTCTTGTTTAATACGCTACTACAAAGATCCCCCTTAGCTTAAAGACTGCTGTGTTGAAGTATTGAATACCTAGGTTTCTCTCGGTAGGTTTCTTTCGAAACGGACCCCGGTACGTGAAAAATCTGCCGCGAAAGAAAAAAAAAATAATGGTTGTGTGTATGTTTATACAGCCTAAAACTTGGTCTGCCTCCAAGGGGCGACGAGTCTCCCAGCTGTAGATGAGCAATTTAGCCAGTGCAGTACGACTGCTATCCCGGGGTCTTTAACGTGCATCACGCAGTAGTGATACACGACCGCACGCCGGTACGATGCTCATCCAGATCGAAACGGGCAGGGGTGGGGATTGAAGGCGAAAGAAAGTTGGTGAAGAGAAGTGAGCTAAAGCAAAGAAGGCAATGTCTGTACGCTGGACCCGCACAGCGCGCTTGTTTGTCTCGAGTTCAGTCGTTGCACAAAGTGCACCAATAACTTTTTGACCCTTGCTCGCGATGTCTTGCATCGATGCTCTCAGGTTCTTTTTTTTTCTGTGTGTTTAGCTTGTACCTCTCCTGCCGGCCTGGCAATCACGTGCCGCTGGACTGTTTTTTGTCGTATGCTGGACAGTTACATTTTGCATACAATTTTGGCAACCAGTTGGTGACGGATAGGAGTGGCATGGTTTCGATCAAACAGCCATCTCCGCTCGCGCGACAATTTCGCATTGCACGGCAGTAGTTACGTGCTTCATCAGTTGGGGACTGCTTCCATATATTATATTACTAGTCAACCTAATGCTGTGATATTTACTACTAAGCTGGACATTTTCAAATAAATTTTCATATGTGCAGTTTGGTTCTTATTTACCTATAGCAGGTACATATATATGTATCATTTACCTGAAGCATTGCAAAATATGTCAAGTCACTGGCATTTCAGTTACATGTTGAAAGACTCCCAGGTGGTTTAACTTGACTATAATTAGTTTATTGCAGCAAGCAATGTGTCCTTCGTTTGTCCAGCACTTGAAATTAATATTTTTATTTTTCTAAAAATATCTGCTCTAAAAGCCACTTTTGCTGCTCCAAAACTCTATTTTAGCTGCTCCAAAAGCCACCTTTGCTACTCCAAAACACTGTTTTGGCTGCTCCAAAGGCCAATTTTGCTGCTCCAAAACACAGTTTTGGCTGCTCCGAAAGGTGCTCCAAAACGGCTTTGGCCAATCACATCACTGAACCTACATCAGTTGCTGTTTACAATTATGTGCACAGATCTACACATATTTCCTTCGACTTAGTCTCAACTCTGGCACTGCGCATTGTCGCTGCCTTAAGCTCTACCATGAGGGACGCCTTGACATTGTGAGATACTAGTAAATGTAATCGTCCGATTACCGGGGACTGGATCCTGTAGGCACCTCTTGCTGCTGCGGCATCTTCGAGGGTGAATAAAAAATTATCTGCACTGCGGTCATCTTGCAACTTCTGTTGTGTCATACATACGAGGTTGCTGTCTCTCTAGTCACTGCTGCGCAGGTTTGAATGTGTCAGTTCAGTTGTGACTGAGGTGTGAGAAACAATGGCTGCCCCACTTGGGATCTGCACGAGTAGGGGAACCATTCTCTTTGTGGCCCGAGTCCGGTGCCAATATTTATCCGAGTCTTTGCGTACAGTATGAAGGAAGTGTTTTGTTGTAGTGTGTTTGAAAGGATACGGAAGCTCGAGAAGGACGCACGAGTGCCGGCTATAAAAAAGGAGCCGCACACCCGACCGCATCCTCGTCTGATAACATTGAGCGTGCCCGTGAATTGGTTCTTTCGTATGGACGAGTGACACTGGATGACTGGGCAAATCTTTAGCAAATTAGTCTAGGCTTTGCCTTTACAATAACCCATGACAGGCTTGGCTTTCATTCTCATTTGTTTATTGTACACTCAAGACCCGAAGGCATTACAGAGGGGGAGAGCAACAAGAAAGGGTTAAACCAGCGACAAAATACAAATTTGGCACACTCAATAACAAGAAGGTTAAATCAATAGAAAACATATTGGGCACTCTCGTCAATAAAATGATCGGTGATGGCACATTTGAAAAGCTCGGCGTCCATGATGGCAGGTATCGACCCGGGAAGGGGTTCTATTCCTGGGATGTGCGTGGAACGGAAGATGAGTAAAGTGTCGTGATAGAACTTAGGTTGCCCACTTTATGCTGATCAAGACGAAAGGAAGCATAAAATGGACGACTGGTTAGTGCGTCGTAAAGTATAGAATTATGGTAATAAATTTTATGAAACGAGGAAAGGCAAGAAATTTTTTAGACGTAGTGATAAAGGTGGCAATGAGAGAGTATTTTTCGTAGAGGTGACGCTGGTGGTACGGTGGTAGTTGCTTAGGATAAAACAAACAGACCTGTTCTGAATTGCTTCTAATGTAGATGTAAGAGTTGCTTGTCCAGTGTCCCAGTCAGAAGCTGCAAATTCTAATTTTGGGGCAAATTGAAGTTTTGTTAAGAATTATCTTAAGTGAAAGAGGGGTGAATGAAAAATTGTGTTTGATGTAGCCTAACATGCGTTTAGCACTAGAAGAAATATTCCAAATATGAGTCGTCCACAACAGGTTAGAATGTATATGTACGCCTAAATTTTTATATATGATGATACTGGCTCTAAGTGGGCATTACTTGTGAGGTATTTAGGATAGTCACGCGATTAGTGGGATACCCCCATTGTCTTGCATTTGTTAGCGTTAAAATTCATAGGCCATGCATTGCAGCATTGGTAGACAGCGATTGGAGTTTAGATGATGTAGAATTTCACGATAAGTCATCAGCAGACATACAGATAGATGAGGAAACATTATGGGGAAGAGATAGTAGGACCCCTAAAACTGAGCCTTGTGCAACACCGGAAGCAACAGTGACAGAGGAGGAGCTTCTAATATTGACAGCAACCAGTTGTAACCTTTGAATTAGGAAACACTCAATCCATGCAAGAACACTAGCATCTATGTTAAGTTGCGAAAGTTTTAGTAGCAAAAGCTTGTGAGAGACTTTATCAAAGGCCTTCGCGAAAACCAGAAAAATGCAGTCTGCCTGCGATCCTCGGTCTAGAATGCTACGAAGATCATGAGTGAATGATAATAGCTGCGTATCGCAGGAAAATGTTTTTCGGAAACCGCGTTGGGTAGTGCAGAAAAAGATGGATTCTAAAACATTTACAATGTTTGAGAAGATAACATGTTCGAGAAGTTCACAAGGAACACCGGTTATAGAAATTGGTCGATAATTGAGAGGAGAATTTTGTCACCAGTCTCGTGAATGGGTACCACCTTTCCTACCTTCCAGTTTAATGATAAATGTGTTGAATAGATTGCTCGAACAATTTGTTAATATAATAGAAGATTAATCTTTACTATTTTTCAAAAACTTCAAATTATTTTCGTCCACCACCGCTGAAGATGACAGTCTGAGCTTTTTGATGATACAAACAATTCCGACATAATCGAGCTAACGGGTCAGAAAGGTTTCGATTAAAATGAACTTTACAGCCAGTGTGGATAGTCCTTTAATCATCCTCGTACCCCGTGACACTGACGAGGGCAAGAGAGGGGGGGGGTTAGTGCAGTTACATGCTCGCCCTCGTCCAGATTGGCCCCGTAACTTCCGTGTTCCACTACGGCGAATTCTATACGTGGCTTGCACATGACGTCATTTCCGATGCCCTCCAGAGAAAAGGGGAAGAAGGAGCTCCCCTCTTATCAGGATCCTCCTTTGTGCCTCCCGGATTTGCACAGGCGTCGCTATTCTCCTCCCAGAAGATTATAGAAGATTAGCCTGTCACTCGAAATTCTTACAAAAGCAGCTTCTCCCTCCTCCCCTTACATGGTGTTCAAAAGTATGCGATGTGACGTCAGTGCAAGGAGCCTTATACAGGCAGTTCCCAGACCATCTTCCGGCGCCAGAGAGGGCGCTTCCCGTTTTACGACGGGTCTATTGAAACGTATCTCGGTTACTTTTTGCGCATAACCATGCCCGTAGAAACTTTACCCGGAGACAACTTTCTTAGGCAGTCGAAGCTGCGCGCGGATATTCCTGCCCTTTTCTGAATTGCCTCGGAGAGTTCTCTTCTAAAAGAGATGCACCCGACGACGTATGAGTGCATCTAGGCTACTTTTCAGCTCGGGTAACCTCTAATTAGTTTGGTTATTCCTCGTCTCGAGCATCTGCGAATCATTATCTTTTGTTGCCCCGCTTTGTGCCGCGTTCCACGAGTGCGCAGAATAAACTCGCACGATGATGCCAACCGATTGTGTCTCCTCCCCGCAGAGGAACTGGGCATCGGCGAGATCCAGCTGAACGGCCACAACTCTTTCGTGGGCACGGCCCAGTACGTGTCGCCCGAGATGCTGGCCGACAAGAGCTGCTCCCCCAGGTGACAACCTCCTCTCTGCCTCGGGAAAGAAAAAACAGAAATGCGCAGCTTTTGGCCACAGTGTGCAAAGAGGTGACAGCGACGGTTCGGTGAGCGCAGGCATTCACGCTTTGCTTGGACACAGGTAGCCTCGTACCGTATTTACTCGCACAATGAACGCACCCCCCAGAAGGGTCGTCAAGTTTTTAATTTCTTTTTCCCCTCACATAATGAGCGCACCCCCATTTTTTATTTTTTTTTTAATGAATGATCGGCCACTAAAGCAAGTAAGCCGCCTAGTGGCCAGGTCGAGCCGAGTTGAGCGTGGCAGCACGTATGCACGTTGCGGGTAGGAAGTTGCGGAAGTGATAGACGGCGTAACCGAATGGCACACGCAGCCAACAAGGCCGGGGTCGAGAAATTGACCAGACCTTGGAGGTATTTCATCCGTCGGATGCATAGATGTCGACAAACCCGTTGTTTTCTGTGGTCCACTTTTAAACGGCGATGTCGCGAAAGTGGTTAGGCCTAGGAACACTCACGTCGCTCTACGTTCCGAGTGAGCTTCAGGGGGTGCCATTTCTTTGCCAAAAAGAATGCCGAACGTACCCAAACGCGGTTTGCAGTTTGTAGAGCATGGTTGCTGTGGTGCCTGCAACCAGCTATGGGTTCCTCTCGACGCACCACAGATGGGGCACCTAAAGTGACATTCGTGCAAAATCTGTAAATGCACCCCCCCCCCCCCCCCCCACTCCCTTACCCCCCAAATTTGTGTTAATTTTTGGGGGGGAAAACTTCTACAGGGCTCTGGCACGCTGACAAAGACCAGGGAGGACATGATGTGACGGCCCGCGCACTCCCCTTGTCCTTTGTGCTGGGTTTTTCAATCTTTTTATTATCTATTGTTCCCTTTTTCTTTTTACTTTATTAACTTATTTGTGCTAATTTATTTTATTTGTATTTACTGGTTTGTTGTTGGAGTTAATTATTTTATTTTTTAATTCATTGTTTCTTGTTTTGTTTTTTCTCACCCAAAACTTGCTATTGTTGCCGGCATCTTTGCATATAAAATAATAACTGTCCCATCCATACCAGCTGCGCTAGTAGCTCAGTGTCTATAGCATCCGATTGCAACTGCACTGACCTTGGTTCGAGGCTTGGGGGGTGCTCAAACTTTATACATAATCGTACTGTTTGTAATTTATTTATTTATTCACGGTACCTCGAAGGCCCAATTAATCGGAAGGGGTACATTCAGTGTAAGTATCAATCGGAACAAAATAATAAAAAGTCAATAAAAAACACACACACACCAGCGTTATGATGCTCATTCGTGACAATTTTTTCATAAAAGATGCTGCACAAAACAGATTTTCTGTTAAAATGTATTCATTAGGAAGTAAATACGGTACTCACCTCTTTGGAAGGTGTCCTAGCTTTGCTCCGTCCTCCCGTGTGCTCACGCCGAAATCCAGAGGAGAACTGATGTGATGCGACGTCAGTCCTTGAACAAACATCCCGGTGACAATCTACGGTTATTTGTGGCTCTTCCCTTTGAATCGGGCGGTCAGCAATGCTAGAGATCGAGCCTGTGAGATTTTCTTATCACCTTTGCTGTCCCAACAGCGTATGCGGAGTCAAAACCGCGAAACTCGAAACGATGTCGGCAATGAGTCTGGAATTCAATGGCAATGGCATCACTGATGATGTCCAATTAAATTGTTATTTTTGTTACGTGAAGTTGGTGTAGTTTGTTTTATAATTGTTTATGGAATCGTGAGGCTTCATAAATAAATTTGGGTGCTCCTATGTTTTGTTTTGTTTATATAATCTCTATGTCAGCTTTTTTAGGCTGCCAAAGCTGCGAGTCTAGATTTTATGTTGGCACGGGCCAGATATAGAGCTGAGAGGGGTTTAAATTAGGTATATGTATTAGTTTGCTCGTAATTATTTTCAAATAACTTAGGCAGCGACGCAAAAATAAAATTTTTGCGTCGCTGCCTTTTTGGTTTTTAAACATTGCTTTCGAGTCCACTGATGGTTCTGAAAGTCTATTTCCTGTGGGCAAGACGTTAGAAACAGATTGGCACGAAATTTTATAGATGCGTGTTTTTATTGCGGTGCATGTGTCAGTTATGCTTGGTCATGCAACGGGCGCTGCGCCTCAAAACACAAACATTGGGCCAGCCATAGCCGAGACATATGCTGTGTGGGGCCAATGTTTCACGCTACATGAGTGCACATTGCACGACCTCTCTATGGAGCCCAGTTATGGTGTGATCGTAATACTCCAATCTCGTGGATTCTTCTGTATCCCATTTCGACCACCAGGTTGTACCAGTTTCCGCTGCACACTTCTCTCTTTACGTCTTTTCTGCTGGGTGGCATCGCAGAGCCACTGATGTAGCAAAGATGCTGATGTTGCTAAGGTTTTTTTTTTTTTAATGAAGAACACTGACTTGGCACAGAGACGTTCTGCTGTGTGATGATACATAACAGGGTGTGTGCTACAATATGCTATACTGTAGTGCTGTATTTGAAGTGCAAGTTGAATGGATAAAAGTTCATTTCGCCTGCAGAAGCTTGCATAGTTGCATGATTCGCAGGGATAAATGCCAAATTGCATTGTCACTTTTTTATGCCCTTGACAGAGGCCTAAACGAACGGTGAAATGATTTTCGTGACTTTCACTGCTGGGTATAATGTCGACTCTTGATATTCCCGACCTTCAGAACAGGCATCAAATTTCCTCTCCTCGTGTAAGCCCTTCCAGAAGGAGTTGCAGAGAGAAACAAGTGGCCTAGCATCCTCAGCAGTTTGTTTGTACATGTTTGGGACCCTACCTGCATTTAATTATTTATTTGTTTATTCATTCATTCGTTCAATTCATGAATTAATTAAACCTGCAGTGCACAGAGGGCATTATTGCAGGGTAGTGATAAAGGTACAAATGTATGCAATTATATGCAGAAAAATATACGAAGAAATATATGTACAAATTCATAGAAACAGTGATGTCATGTCAATATGGACACCTCCGTTCCCCCAAAAAGTCATTCCTATTGTGAGATGTCCATAATAATAAAACAAAAATGTGTGTATTTTCCCACTTTGTACCCAAAACGTGTGTCCCTAAAGCGGGGGTACCCATATTAACGGGGTCTATATAATGAGATAGGAGTGTATACAAGCATTAATAAGCTTGACTATCAAGGAAAAACAAACAACATAAAAAAAGAGCATCAATAACAAAAATTGAAAAAGCAAGTCATCGGAGAGTATTGAAACAGTATTACTTGATAGCAGATTCCATTCTCGAACTGCAAGTGAAATAAAAATTAATATTTGAAGGCATCAGTTCTACGCTCGAATTCTTTAACGTCGCAAGCGTAGTCCGACCGTTCTGAAATAAAATTTGGCGGATACAAATACCAACCCTTGTCCAATCTTGTTTTGTTTGAATATACAAAATATGTTTTTAGGCTGTTTTAAAAAAACTGCGTAAGCTGCCTCGGTGCAGTCTGTGCGGACGATTTATAGTGGCCACAGGGACATAATATAGGGAGCTGGTCATCGCAATAAGCCAATAATGTACTAAAATCTGCTAGCTAACGTTTTCATTAGTGAAGTCACTATGTATATGGTTCCAATTGTTAACTTGCTGAGCGTCATCGAAAAGCACTAATTAAATTTTAGAGAGATTTGGGGCATGCGGCTGGCACGATAGTGCACTGAAGTTGCCACTCTTTTGCAGTGGGTACAAGGCTGCGAGTGCGGGATCGCAGATAAGAGACGGATACGTAACTGCAAGGGCACATTCTCGCATCGCCAGTCTTGCGCCTGTTGCCTGAGTGATAACTTTAGTGCACCAGCATGCTTCCCTCGTGCTCCAAGTATTTCTAAAGTTTACTGATTTAGTGGTTTTCGATGATGCTAAGCAAGTTTCTAATTGAAACCGTATCTTTATCTTCACTAATGAAAAAATTACTAACAAATTTTGGTTAATCTACTGATTGTAACAATTAGCCTCTATATTACATTCCCCTGGCCGTATAACTCCCCTGCACAGACCGCGTTAATGTAGCTTTCGTGACTTTTTGAAACAGATCTGTAAGGATAAAAAAAAAAAACACCCTGTATGGTTTAGAAGACTTAAAAGCGCAAAAAATGTGGACGAAGAAGCGGCACATACAATGTGGACTCGCGCCAGTCCATGTTGTATGTGCCTCTTCTTCGTCCGTGTTTTTTGTGCTTTAAGAGTCTTCTAGATCACAACGAACCAACTGGCCCAATCCAAAGTCTTAACCCTGTATGTTGCGCACTAGTTATGGTCTAATAAATGTCCCGGGTTGTTGCAGCACTGACCTATGGGCCCTGGGATGCATCGTGTACCAGATGATTGCGGGGCTGCCGCCATTTCGAGCAACGTGAGTCCCCCACTCTCTCTCGTTCTTGAACCACTTGAAGCGAGGGTTTCAAACTTGCGGCCCGCAACTTTCTGGGAAGCGGCCTACAAGCATTCCGTGCCTGCAAGCCTTGCTTTCCCATGCCTCGAGCACCACATGCGCCATAGATAATGGTCTTATATCGTCGATTTATTTCTGCTCAAAACGAAACTCTGCGCATATGTCATATTCACGCATTGTGCACTATTCTGCTTTTCTTTTGGACGGAGCATTGCTTCCTTTAAATATTGTCTTCTCATTCTTTTGTCGTGTAAATTAACCGGAATGGCGATGCCACTAGTAGGCTACAAGCGCGAGCTCTTTGCCCAATTTAACAAAAACTGCACGAAGACAAGGACCAAGTAAAAAGTAACCAACAGGACACAGTGCTGTGTCCTGTCGGTTACCTTTTTACTTTGTCCTCGCCTTTGCACTGTTTTTGTTTTTATTATGTCTGTATACCAACTAGCCCAAACTTCAACAATAATCTTTGCCCAAGGAGGCGACTGCACAAACTCTCACTCAGCAGGGGAAACTGCCAAAGATAAAGCTATGAGCTCGGACTTCTAGCTGCCAGACAATACTTTTGAAACGGAAGTTTTTTTCTTAAATGCTGCTATAAAAATCGTCGGGCAAGCAAAAACTGTCGTATGAAGAGAATTTTTTTATATGCCCGTAGAGCCTAGTGAATTGTGCGACAGGGCAGGGACGGTGTGCTTGCCCTTGCTCTGTTGAAAACTACCAGTATGTTCGTCTTTGAAATCTTATAACACCCAGTGCGGGGCCAAAGTAGTTGTATAGGCAGACGAAAGCTAAAGATATCAAAATGGTGAGCTTACAAAAAGCAGAAAGCACCAGGTTCCTTGTCTAGAAAATCTCTGGAGTGTCGCTGGGACAGTCAGCTTTTTCAAAACGTGGGACACCACTGCTCCCACACTAGCAAAATGTTGGCCTTGTCCTTTTGGAGGTGGACTATCTGGCCCCCGCACTTGAACGAGTTAGAGACCCCCCCCCCCACCCCCCCCGACTTACAGAAGCTGGATCACTTTTCGAGAAATCTGACTTAGGAGCGTACTTTTATAGCTTTTAGTCGCGTGAATTCGGTTATTGCATTTAACTTGGGCAGAAGTGTGTGTAAGCCGCATTTATATTGAAAAAATAGGTCAGCGATTGCTGCGGGACGTGTGGCAAGCCCTTCTTCTGCGTGCTATCTGTTGAGAACGTTGATTCGGAATCGCCGAGCCAGCTTAGTGCCGAACAAGGGTCATCTGACCCTGCCAGGGACGTCACTTTTGCTCATTTTTCTCTCCACCCTCGTGCTCTCCCGTGCTCGGCACGTCGCAATGGGCCGGGGTCATGTTGAAATTTTAATTGGCAATCGCGACGCTTCTACTAATAAGATAACTGAAGACGCATAATTTTCGGGTGCCTACGTTAAAACTTTTATTGTCCTGTCAACATCATGGACCTCTTTAGCTCCAAAAAGTCAAATTGGACGTTTTAGTGTTTATACAGCGTAAGGTCGGTCTGGCAGGATGGGGCAACACTGGTTTACACTGTAGATGAGCAATTTTGCCAGTGCAGTACGACTGCTAACCTGGGGTCTTTGACGTGCTCACGCTGTAGTGATACGCGACCGCACGCCGCTACGATGCTCATCCAGATCGAAACGGACAGGGGTGGGGCTCGAGCCCAGGATCCCTGGGTTCTGCAGCGCGAGCTTTCGCTTCACGCGCGTCGAGCTGGGTGTGTGCTTTAGCCCACTCGGCCACCGATTCCCCCTCTTGAGCTCCCCTGTAAGGCTGGTTCGCACACTTTCGTCCGCTTACAACCGAGTACATTACAACCTCTTGTGATCTCTTGTGACGAGAAAACGCACTAGCGCCATCTATCGGGTAGCCATGGAAGTGATTTCCGTATTTTCTATCTTTTTCTCGCATAATTCTTTCACTATTGGCTCGACGGAACTTTTGACAATGTTATAAACGTCCATTTCTCGTTGATAGTACATACATTTGGTCTCGAAAATACTGCAGAACCTTCGCTTTAGAGAAATTAGGTTCCAGGGTCATCTTTAAAGAAGGTGCGGGCGTGTTTTCTCGTCGTAAGAGATCACGAGGTTGCACGGTTGTAAGCAAATGCGAGTGCGTAAACTAGCCTTAGACCACCGAGACTTCATTCATTGACTGTCTCGCGGACACCACCATTCTGTTGCCTAGTGCAGAGCGGGTTCCATAGAACCTTTCAGAAATCAAGTACCATCTTCTGGCGCAAATATAACCGTAACATTTCGGATGCTAATGGTACTAAAAAGAAAATCTTTCGTCGGGCACCGTCAATTCCACGCGTTGGTGGCAGGCGGAAATGGGTTCCTCGCCATACATTTCTTTCTTAATTTTGGTATTGATGGTGACAAAAAAGTGAAAGCCGTTTACAACTCCCTGTAACGCCGAATTGGAGCGCAGCTCTTGAGGAGGAGGAGGGTAGGGTAATTAGGGGAGGGTATACCCCTCCTCCTCCTCCTCCCCTCATTCTTCAATCTGCTCCGGGGGGGGGGGGGGGGAGGGGGGGGGGGTCACGTGACCTCGGGGGGAGGGGGGTCGTGATCTGTGACCTCGGGGGGCGAGGGGGAGGGGGAGTCACGTGACCCCTCAGGTCACGTCACCCCCCCCCCCTCCCCCCCCCCCCCGGGGTCACGTGACCTCGGGGAGGAGGGGGATGGGGGGTCACGTGACCCCCTCCCCCTCCTCCCCCAGGTCACGTGACCCCGGGGGGGGGGGGGGGGGGGGGGGCTCGCGCGGTGCATTATGGGATATTTCTCATAATGCACCGCGCGGTTACGCCGACGCCGCTCAAGCCGGAAACGGGCAGCCAAAGAGCTGCGCTCTAAAACAAACTATCATTCCCCAGCTTGAGAAACAGTTGTTTCTAAAGTTGAGGAAGCGATCAACGGAGTAACTGCATGGTACACATGGCAAACAAAACTTGGGATTAAGAATCGCCCAGCCCCTGGATATTTTTTGTCCGTCGAATATATTGACGTCGATGAAAGGGCCGTGGCCTATAGACCATTTCAGACGCTGAAATTGTGCATGGTTAGGCCTAGGGTCGGTCGCGTCAGTTTTTGTGCTTAGTGCCGCACACGCAAAAAACTGTGTTGAGCGTCGTAGGGCACTTTTTCATACGCGGAAAAGATAAAAGTTTCGTTTTTACACACTGGTGCGCTCGGCTAGCTCCGCAAACGATGGCCTTTCTGAGTTCAGCGATCGGGCCGAGCGAGGGCCCACTCAACCGCGTGCTCCTTCTGCATTTTCATTCTCGGACCTCAGAAGCGCCCATCCCCCAGTTTTCCCCCATTATCTCGTAATTTGACTGGGCGCTCGCTCGGTATTTTACGGTAGTCAGCTTCACGTCGGCGCATCCGAGCCATCTACGCAATGCGCAACGAGAGCAGGGAGCAGAGAAAACCGGTCCAACTGGCAAGTGTTGTAATTGAAACTTCGGTTCCACGAAGTACGCAACGCCATCTGGCGTGGGGCTTTCCAATTGGCTCGGGCATAAGGAGAATGCTATCCGTATGGTGATTGAGGTCGTTATCTACCGCGGCACATTAAAAAGTGGGGTGAAATACCAAACTAAGATACATGCGGTAACAAATGAATGGATGTACAACGAGAGATGCCATGTGGGACGTGGCGCCAAACTTGACTTCAAAGCTGCACCCGTCTGGCAGTGCCGTCGAAACCCCGGGCAGGAAGGCTGCAAAGAAACTGAGTTTCCCATTTCTTAAAAAAGTGTGTTGCCCACCTGTGTGCAATGTTGTTTTTTTTGTTTGTTTTTTTTTATTATTATTACATTTTGAAAGTAAGCTTGCCCCTTATTTGCACCTGATTTTCTCTCAATTAGGCTATCTCTAGGGATATTATGGTAAAAGAACTGGGAGGCTTCCACCTCAGCAAGTTCCAAGTAGCAGCGTGTTACCGAGACTTTGTGTGAAGCTGTACTTAGGTCTACATTTTACTACCGACAGCTACGAAGCACCGTGAAAAAATCGGTCGTATTTTCTCCGAGCAGAGTCTCATTTTCATCGCGTAGCCAGCGACCTTGACGCGTCGGTACCAGAGGCGGGTCTCATTTGTAAAACCTGTCACTGCACGACTATTGACGCCACTCTCGAGTCTCGCACTACAACCGGCTAACCGATTATGGAGATCGCATTGTCCTCTTCCTTGTCGCATTGTGTTTATGTTTTCCAACTGAACTTCATCGTGCTGCCTAAACGTCTATGCAGTCGGGTCTTATGCGCTTGTCCGTGAGATGTTTGCCTTCGTCACTGGTGTCATTGATTCCCGGAATAATTTTACGAATGCCTGGTTTCTTTTTCCAGAAACGAGTACCTAACCTTCCAGAAGATCATTAAACTGGACTACGAATTCCCGGATGGTTTTCACCCCGTCATCAGAGATCTTGTCGAAAATCTGCTGGTGAGTTTTGCGGGTGTGGGCTTCGTTGCAACGGGCCAAGTGTCGACGGTTGCGTAGGACACGTGAAAGACTTGCCAAGTTCACCTAATATTGCATCCCTTTGTTCAAACTGTGAGACGTAGGATGACGAACCAAGGGCCAAGGGATAGTTTAGGGGGCTTCAGCCCTTCCCCCGAAATATCCAGCCAACCCTATAATATACGCGCAGATTTTGCTCCCTCCCCCCCTCCCCCCCTTCCCCCCACCCCCCACACGCCCCAAGTCATGGACATCCCAGCCCCCTCAGCCCCTCCCCGCCCAAAAAGAAAAAACATCTCCCGTCCTTCGAGCTGCGGAGGTCCTCGTTCCCCTTTCCACGTAATCACAATTTTGCGCTGTTTAAGTCTTTGCGTCGTCGCGTGCTAGGTTTTTTTTTTTGGGACGGATAACCCGTCCCGACCTCTCCGACGTCCCTTTTTCTCCTCTTTGGGAAACCGGTCAGTGCGAACAGTAGGGCGAGTTCGCTCTTGGACTCGACGGACAAGGAACGCGTGCCGTTGTCCTCCTCCGACGACGTGCCGATTTTTTGGCTCTCCGGACGACAGCGGTCGGCGGTGGCCTACAACCTGCGCTACGATGCCTGGAGCTAGTCTCCGACTGACGTGTTTGGTGTTCTATTCTGCCCCTGGGCATCGAAAGTGGCCCCCGAAAGTAGCGACAAACGACGTCGCAAAACCCACAGTGTCGCGCTGGTTTTTTTTGACGTCGTAAAGCAGAAATCGAGAGACCAGCTTTTTTATGCGCTAAATACCTTGGAGACGTGTTCCAGGCACCATACTATTACTACTTGTTGCAGTCGGTGAAAGAAACCTGCGCAGCAACCGTTCTCCCGGTGGCTTGGCCGCGCGGCATTCCTGTTGGGCACCTGTTCTGGCTCGGCCCCCGGGGGTGGTCCAATCGCATTGTTTGCACCATTTCATAAATTACCGCTCGTTTGTGCCTCGCTGCACTTGAAGGGGAAAATTGCACCAAACTGCACCAGAGCAAACAAATCGATTTTTGGAAGAGTTTAGTTTTCGTCTGGCAACTGTGGGAATCTAGTGGGGTTTGGCCATCGCAATCCAATCGAGGTTTCCGACTCCGCAGCATTGTTTCGCATCAATTTTACCGACATTCCTAACGCGGAGCAGTTTTAACGGTTTTAGTTGCACTTCAAAGCGCACTTCTAAAGATTAACGAGCGCAGCTAATTCTTTTCTGGTGCATGCCCATGTTCAGAAGCGTGACATTGTTTTATAGAAATGTGCTCGCATATGGCTCCCATTTCGTTAGCATGCTCAGTCGGGACCGCTTAGGTACAAATTGTTGCCTTTTTTTCGTGTCAAATGATGTGAATCTCTGATGGTACTACTCTTTAAAAAGGCGTGTTCATTAAGAAGACCAGAATATTTTTATTGACTATGCTTTTGTCTACTAACTTGGATACCGCACAACTAGATCACTATCATAACCGAGAAAAAGCAAAGCAAATCAGACATTGAATGTTTCCACGGTGAGAGATCGTCAGGAAGTGACATCGTAAATAAAATATGACAAACCACGTTGTTGTTAGGAGTTATGAGGTAAAGACAATGTAGATTTTCGTGTCACCTAAGAAGACTGTATAGTGCCAATTTACCTCTCTTTGTTATCATCTAGGGAGGGTTGACTCTTTCCTGACCACGCCCATAGGCCAGCGATCACCGGTGATCGATGGTTTCCACGCGCCATCAGGAAATTAAATGTAGTCCGGAAAATTACGTTCCACGATCTCGTGGATAGCCGAAGAACTCTAGTTTCAGTTTCTACGTGGGTTTGAGGTTCATGACAACCTGGTGGGTTCTCCAAAATAGTCCTGGGAGTGGTGGTTGCACTTGGCTAAGATGACTAACTGCTTGCATCAGTCTTTGTAACAAAAATGGCATTATTTGCGTAACTCAACTATACTGTGGCATATTTTTAGACCTCAAAAGCTCTGGGCACACTTTAAATTATGTTATAGGCGCCGCTTAACAGATGTTTGTCTGTATGCATTACTATAATTTTCAATGCTGTCCTGAGCCAGCGTGCACTTTTTATGTTTCCAACAAGACAAACAGAAATGCTAAGTAAGAAGGAACTGATATCGAGGCTATGACCAAACTAACGTAAAACACAAAGCATTCTGCTAGGGATGTGAGGTGAACTATCCATGTTTCACCAATGTAGGCATTCCTTCGTTGAAAAGCACACGTGTTATGGAGGCTAAGTCTCCAACGAACGAAAAATAGACATCAGTTGGAGTACACTAACTTTCAGAAGTAATTCTTTTTCGTCAATTAATTTGACATAGCTGTAGAAGTTTCGGCGTTTATACGCCTTCCGCAAGTACACTGTATTTCCAAGAAATAAAACGTTAACATCCTTTTCCCACATACCAACCTCTGTTTCTTTTGAAGGAACAGCTAATTGACCACATTTTGATTTGTCATACTGCTTCGTACGCAAGTTAGAAAAATAAAAGCATTTGCACGGACCCTATGAAAATTGCAACTTTTCCCGTGGTCAGGAAAGAGTTAAATTAGTACTCTACATCAACTAGGGTGATAGTTTGCACATTTACATCAATCCTGCTAACCTTTGTCCACTAGCGCTAACGGAAACAAAACACCAATTTGACTAAGTTTATGGCAAAATCAGTAGTACAGTGTAACTGCTAACTTTGGGTTCTTAAGGGACATCACGCAGCTGATTATGTGAATACATGCCGGCATCCCTAATAGGCAACTGCACCAAATTTCTCCAAAGTTTCACATGTACTGCTCCAAAGCTGCTCCAAAATGCGAATTTTTGTGATACAAAGGAACAAGATTTTTTTCTGCTCCAAAAATTGCTCCAAACTGAAAACTGGCCGGACCACCCTTGGGCCCCGCATGCAACTCAATCCTCACGGAGCGTAGCAGTGGACTGACCCCGGTGCAACCCCCGCGTGTTCCGCTCGCAGGTGCTGAACCCCTCCGAGCGGCTGGGCAGTGCGGCGCGTGGCGGCTATGCCCAGCTGCGGCAGCACGAGTTCTTCTCTGAGGTGCAGTGGGGGCGCCTGCCCGAGACAGAC
Source organism: Ixodes persulcatus (assembly GCA_013358835.2). Taxonomy (NCBI): domain Eukaryota; kingdom Metazoa; phylum Arthropoda; class Arachnida; order Ixodida; family Ixodidae; genus Ixodes; species Ixodes persulcatus. The sequence continues at coordinate 645,106 of JABSTQ010010175.1, read as the reverse complement.
CCACCGAAGATGCTGCCCTTCCTGCCCGGCACCTCCAGCAACGAGGAGCTCCGCTCGCAGTACCAGGTGGTGCCTCGTTTTAATAAGGCGAAAGCCTTATATGTCTCATCGTTCAGTCGACCTTCAAAGGCTTTGAGCGAAAACACGTCGAGACACGAAAAGTATGAAAACCGGCGACACAAAAAGTACCAAAACCCACGGTTCGCCACTGGACCACGAGATGACGTTACTTGTGCCAGAATCGGCAGAGGCGCTATATTCCTCCAAAAAGACTTTTCGCTCTTGTCCCTCGGCTGGCATCGAACCAGCGACCTTTCGTTCAGTAGTCTAACGCGGTACCCCTCCACCACACTGCTTCGGCGCTCGGGCTTTCGCCTTCGAGTCGTCTTACGGGTAACATAAGAGACCCTGTGTTGTTTTTAATGCGAAAGCATTAACTGTCTCATGGAGCGAGCTGACGTCATCAGCTTTGAAACCATACAAATTGGCACCTTAATGAAACCACGCGGGTAGCTAGCCAACGGCACCTTTTACTCTTCGGTCCCATTGGCTGGCGCGCGTCGACGAGGCTCCCATTGGTTGCTGCGCATCAGTTTGTGTGGTGTCATCCTGACTGTGTTATCGCACTGTTGTGTTATCACTGATCACCGCATTCGCTCGCCTCTTATCGGTTGTACGGCGCGTGGCAATATATACGGCGCATCGAATAAACCAAGGGGTTCGTTCTGCTGGGAACTACGTTGCTGTCTGTTCCTTCCTCGCGCTTCAAGGCACACGACAGTTTGAACGATCGCTCCCACGATGGCGCTGCGTGTCCGCGAGGCAGCGGCTCCACCGTTCCACACCCAGGGTCAACGCGTTGTACGCCGCAGATTAAAGAAGAGAGCAAAGAGCGGCGTGCGTGCTTTCGCATTCACAACTCGTAAGAAGTGCTTAGGTGTACCTCGAGCCTTTTTTTTTTAATGTGACGAGCAAACCCTACACACTTTTACGTCCGTCGACTGGTTTGCAATCTATGAAGCGAGCAGCATGCATTAGTTATACACGGTGCATTTTCTTTGGAGGGTCCAGATTTTTGTAAAGAAAAGCTGTGAAAGCTACGCTAATGCGGTGTGCGCGGGTAAGGTACACGGCCAGGGGAACATAATATAGGGGTCTAATCATAAAAGTAAGTCAGATCATTAACTCAAATTTGTTAATTATCTTTTTAATTGGTAAAGATAAACGTACGGTTCCATGTAGAAACTTGCTCGGCGTCATCGAAAACCACCAAGTCGGTCAATTTTAGGACTTTAAGCACATGGGAAGTTCAGGGGTACGCTTCACTCGTCCAGCAGGTGGAAGGCTAGTGGTGTGAAAATGCGGATGATATTCTCATTGTCTACATTTTTTGCATTTACAGTAATCCCTCGTTATGACGAAATCTCTTTTTTCAAATTGTCGCCAATATCAAAGCTCAACGTGGTCCCAACCGAAATGCACACATTTTGAACCAGATTATTCGAAGTGTATCGGCGGCCGGCCACGCTTATTACGAAGGCCGCAGTGCCGAAAGTGCGCAAGCCCACCCGGGGGTGCACGGAGATTCTCGCATCCCCTCCCCCTTCTCTACTGAGGCAAACGGCAAACTGAAACAAAGACAAACAAGAAAACGGAGCAAACGAGTGTCGAAGGGCAGAGCATGCAGAGCGTGCAGATCGCCGCTTCCGATGCTGATGCGCCGACGCGGGCAGGGAGCAACGTCCAAGTTTCAACACTATTCACAACGCCTGCAGTTGACGCTGCCCGACTCGTGTCAGAATCAGGTCAACGGAGCGATAGAGTTGATGGAGCCCAAAGGAGATCACCCCTTCGGAAGCCCCCCGACACACGTGCCTGCGGCATACACGCACACGTGTGTAGTATTTGAGAGTGGGAGCAGTAGGTGTGTTTACCGAAAGTCGCTTAGATCTGCGAGGTTGAGAAAAGGGGCCGGTCCAAGCCTGAAATCGCCAAAGGATTCAACATTCCGGCATTGGCTGTTCGACACTGTCCACCATTTTGCAGATCAAGCAAGGCATACTGGATGGGTTCGAGAAGTTTCTCGTCCAAGAGAAAGCGCGGCTGCGGCTCGATGATGAAAAATCGCCAACTGCTTTGCGCACACGATTCCCAGGGCTACAACGATCTCTACAAGAGTGTGTGAAAACATGTGGGCGAAGCCACCGAGGATAACTTTGACTCTTTGCGCTTGTCGATGCGGACATTCCCGTTGCTCCTGCCACAGATGCTGCGGTCTTAGACCTTGAGTGAGGCCAGGGTAAACACGAAGCGACATCGGAGAGGCACCTTGGGAAATGTTGAAGACTGTGGAGACTCGAAACATCCTACGGCTGCTTTGAAACGAAGTGGACTGTAGTGGCGATGACAGTGTTACTGCCGATGCCTGTAGCAGTTCGAGGAGAACTGATACCCGAATGAAATTATCGGCAAACTGCACTAAATGCGGCCGGTGAAGCTGCCGCATGTTGGTCATAACCAAGGTTTGTGTCTTTAAATATATGGTCATAGCATTCCGCAATGTTTCAGTTCACCTTCAAGGCCGCTGGCGCTGTTTTTATTTTTAGGGGTTCTATCGTTTTTACTGAAATACCGCTTATATCAATTTTTTTGCCATCCCATTGACTTTATTATCACGAGGGATAAGGGGGGATCGGTGGCCGAGTGGGCTAGCGCACACCAGCTCGTAGCACGTGGAGCGAAAGCTCGTGCTGCAGAACCCAGGGATCCTGGGCTCAATCCCCACCCCTGCCCGTTTCGATCTGGATGAGCATCGTACCGGCGTGCGGTCGTGTATCACTACTGCGTGGTGCACGTTAAAGACCCCAGGCTAGCGGTTGTACTGCACTGGCTAAATTGTTCATCTACAGCGGGTGACTCGTCGCAACTTTAAATGGCTGACCAACTACACGCTGTATGAACATCCCCACAACCCAATTTTTAAAGGGATTACTGTAACAATCTTCAAAACTCACTCCCTTTTTTTTTTCTCTTTTAATTACTCATTTAGGCTACCTGAAAAATTGGATTGCAGGTACCGGATGACCTCGAGCCCGGCCTGGACGACCGGCAGATGACGCGCATCCTGGGCCTGGCGTTCCAGGACGACGACAGCGTCCCATCGTCCCCGTCGGCTCCTGCCGCGGCTTCCGCGCCGGCTGCAGCCGCTCCGGTGGCTCCGGCCACGAGCGTGGTGCCGCCGCCTCCGCAGCAGCGCATCTCCCGCTCACACCTCCACATCCTGGACTTCGGTCCGGAAGAGGAGAGCAGCCGGCTGCGCAAGCAGGCCGACACCAACCCCTACCACAAGTTCGTCCAGGGGAACCTGATCCTCAAGCAGGGCCTGGTCGACAAGCGAAAGGTGAACAGCGACGCCCTCCGCACCGCTCCGGATTAAAAGCTTCGGGCCGTAGCTGCGCGTCTGCCCGAACCCTCACCGTCTTCATGCATCCCGGGAAGGGGGTTCGGTGGCCAAGCATGTTGGCACACCACGGCTTGGAGCACGCGGAGTGAAAGCTCGCCACGGAGCCCGGGAATCCGAGGGCCCTAGACTCATTGGACGCAAAGTTGGCAATGAACGTTTGTGGAGCACGCCGATAGAACTGCGGCCTCAAAAGCGTGGCATCGTCGTCGCGATAGTTCAGTCGGCACGCTCCGTAAACTTCGGTCCCAGCTTTGTCTTTGACGAGTCTGGGGCCCCTGGGCTCAAGCTTCACCCCTGCCCGTACCCAGTGCACAGTCGCGCATGACATTTGTGTGACGTGCATTGAAGATTCCAGGCTAGCAGTGGCATTGTTTGCTAGTTTCCTCACGTGCAACGGACACACCAGATGCCATCGGGGCTGACAAACTTTGCGCTTTCTAAACATACACTCAACACAAATACTTTGTGCATTCTAATAAGGCTGTGAATGAAGCTTCGTTGATGCCTTTGCGGAGCAAGAACTTCCAATATATCTTCTTCTTATGTCGACCATCGCGGGGAAACTCGAGCAAATCTGCGAACATCGGCCATTGGTAAAAGTGGGCACGAGCAACTTCAAATGTTAAAAGCTAGAGTAGGAGACTAAAATGCAGCTGCAATACCAGGTCTATTGGGTGGAGATCTCGTCTTTTTTGTTTTTAACTGTCATTAGGATTGAGTCTGTGCACTTTTCGGGAAGGAAAGAGCACAACAAGCAGAAAAACACACGAGAGATTCAAAAGGTACATGTGTACGAAAGTGAGATAAAGAGCAATATTACCCAAACTCGCAGGTCCTATTTCAAATTTCAAGAAAAAGTGCGCGCATAGCCAGTGGCGTCGGAACAGTGGAGGTGAGGTTGAGGCTTTTTGCGGCGATAGCTGTTGTGGACTCTTCCCACCTCTGGAAATGACGTCCATTGTTATAGTTGGCGATGTAAGGCGTCCGTCGCCGATGTTCCAAAATCCTCGAAAAAGATTGCCCGCCGCCCGCAGGAATCGAACCTGGGTCCACTGCGTGCGAAGCGGAGACGTTACCACCGAGTTGTACTGCAGCGTTAATGTTGTATGTACACAAATGTAGGGTCGACCCATCCTTATAAATTTTTGAAAAGTTGAAGCGGGGAGTCAACTTACAATCGGACCAAAGCATTCCACTGCCAGCAAAAACGAATCAATCGCGATATAATGCCGATATTAAGAACACCTCGACTTGTTACGAGTTCAGCCGGCTGTACCTGTAGCATTGCGCTTATCTGTGCATTCATTTTACTTTTTTTTTTTTTTTTTTTTTTTGCGAACGAGTGTTATTGATAGCGATTCGCAAATTAATTTGGCGGTAAACAGCGCACGGCGCGCCTGACTTCCGGGGGTGGCGGCACTTCTTTTAAAAGCCACTCCGGAGGCCGCTTGAATAGCCTCACAACTTGCCGCTTACTCCCCACGGCTTTGTTTTGCAGTTTTTCGCACGATTCACAGTCGCACGTCGTTTGATTGAGTGTCGATATCATGCAGGAGAGCTATCTATGTTTTTTTGTATTGGCACGTGCAATCCGGGCGGTTTAGGTTTTCGGTGCTCGTTTATGGCTATTCTTCACCCAGAAGCAACCAACAACTGCGCTGTTGGACGCAAGTTCGATCCGTCGGAGCGGGTGATGCTCCAGTATAGTCTGCAATGACTCGGGATCTTACACTGTGACGGCAAACAAAAAGGCTTCCACAGGCCAAAGTCTGGATAGGTGGGGATGGATGCCTTCCGGAGTTAAAGGTCGGGCTTGTAACGTACGCCGCAAAAGTGTGCGATCGGTCCCTACCCGTGACGTGCAACGTGATTGCCGAGCAAGTGCGGAAGATGTGGTTGATGCTGTCATTTGCAAAGTGGTAGATTTCGTTGGATGCCGCCGCCGACGTGCTTCGAGAACGTAGCAGTGAAGACGACGGGACTGACATCACCAGTGCAGACGAGTCGTAGTCTAGTCGCGGACGAAGTGAGAGCGACAGGGAGCAGCTTCAGTTGTCACGCCTCCAGCGTGAACTTCCTAGTTTCGATAACGCCTGGGCATCTCATCCACCTCGCGCGTGCATGCTCAGTCAAAGCACACCAAAAGGCATCGATCGTGTATTGGAGGCTGGGCTTTCGAAACAGATACTTTGCCGTTTTCACGTGTTTCCAGTAAAATGCGCATCTAAAGATTTTTTTCTTTTTCGCTGATGTGCAATGGGGGGGGGTCGACTTACAGTCGTGTAAATACGATACCCAATGCCCACTGTGCACGCTCTCTGGAAAAATACAGTTAAATAGCCAATAACAAAATGCCGTCGTAGCTCTGTCAGTTGCAAGAGCTCGAGCCGGGAGACGTACTTTCAGGCATTCATGAACAAAAAAAGAAACAAAAACAGTTGGAATGAAATAGTCATATATCTATTTTGTTCCGAACGCACCATTCGGAGACGAATGTCACGACCGGGCTCACCTAGTTGTTGTGCTGCCGAAAGATGGCGCCACGTGAGACACATGAGTGGTGCAGCACCTTGACCGATCATCTCCAGACTAAAAATAGGGAGCCATAAGGGATTTAAATCTCTGTTTTCTTGAGTTAATTTTTTTAACGCACAATTAGAATTTAACCAGAATGATTATTACCTGAGACTGGGGCAGAAGGGGGATGCAACCTTGATTGTGTGTCATGGTTGTTTTTTTTTAGATTGGAGTTTGGAAGCTTTTCGTTTAAACCAACCAAAGGTATCATTGTGTGTGGGTGTCATAGTTCAAAAGCATGGTATATTTTTGGTGACCTCTAGCTGTCTATAAGGATTTTTTGTCTAAACCAAAAGCGGGCTGTGCTATGTAGGTGGCCTCACTGAGCTTGTTTTGTGATGTGGGTGAGATGGTGGAAAGTTGGGCGAGTTGGTGTTACATGTTTAACGAAAAAGAGGTTTGTGTACACGACCTTGAAAAACGGGATGTTCATTGGTTTTGTGGTGGTTGTAGTTGGTTGAATAAAATTATTAGCTGAGTTAGAGACGCTGTCTGTCCCTGTTACTTTTTCTTCAACTGTAAAAACAAATTTCGTCCTCCTGCCCCAGTCTCGGGTTATAATCATCATGGTAAACTTCCACCAGCTCGCGTGCACACTGACCTGTAATTTCGTTAAAATTTAACATTAGAGAGATGCGCACCAGCATAGTGAAAAGTTTCCGAAGATCGTCTGCTAAGCTCGGCGCGGTGCACTCGATGCTTCCGACACCTGTCGGCAGCAGATTTAACTAGTCGAGCCTGGTCATGACGTCGTCTGCGAATGCCGCAATAGATAGCCCCAAAACAGGTTTTTGTTTTTTTTTTCTTTTTTGAACACGATAGGCTCATCCGTTGATATTTTCTAGTGATGGGCTGAACTTTTGCCGAATCAAAAACTCGGCGCCAAACTTTTCTAAAGATTCAGCAAAAATGCATTGTTGCCAGACTTAAAGTTACTGTTTAGTTTTTTCTGGCGAAAAAAGGTTTTATGTTTTCTTTTTCTTAACTTAAATACAACGTGCAATGCATATTGACACAGTTATTACTAAGTAAGGTAATATTCTTGCAAGATAATTGTATCGGTGTCATTCTTGTGTTTACCGAGCGTCGGGGATACCCAAGGTCGCTCGAGGGCTTGGATGCTCTATACTTGTTTTCACCTCAAGAACTGTTAGTAAAAAAAGTCTGACTTCTAGCGAAGCATTACTAATTTCCCCTTATATGCAGAGAATTGAGATATATATATGTAGGTGCATTTTACATTAGATATACTTTATCTTATCGAGACGTACACGGTTCAAATGCCAAAAGCACCCCTTCTTCCTCTAGCTGACAAATCTTGTAAGAACTACTTTACGCGGCGTATGAACAATACGCAAAACTTCCTTTTTTCTTGAGGTGAAACCGGTATAGTGCCCCTTTTTTCCTGTACTGTCTAACATCATGGTGGCAGCGGTGTTTTCGCTGACAATGCGTCGAAGGTTGTCTGCAGGCCGGTTTCTCCCGGCTGCTGCCATTTTGTTTCATGGTACTTTGCTTTTGGTGACAGGCACGCCTGTTAAATACAACATTGTTTTTTTTTTTGTGTTGTTTCTTTTAGCGCAGCCTGTTTTGGTCATGCTGTACATACAAGAACTTTGTATATGAAGTCAACTGCATCCGCTAAATTTGGCAGACGATGTGTCGCCCGCCAAATCTAATCGGGTGTTTGTGCAGCGCTCCCTCGTAACACCGAAAAGTGTGTCGCCCTTCCCTATAACATATTCCATTTTGAAAACTGAGGTTGTGGTACAGGTGACTCTCGACAATTCGAAGTTGACGGGGGCAGCAAAACGCTTCGATCTATGAAAACTTTGGAATAAAGAAACACACTCAAAATGCCCATTTTTTGTTGCGTACTCACTTGCTAGGGAAAGTATGGCTCGTTTTTCTTGGCAGATACTCACCGTGGTTAGCCCGCTTTGTAAATCACAGTGTACGTAAGTAAGGACATCTCCGACGAGAACGCCCTTAAATACATTGCGTCGGGCGTTCTCGCAGCCGATGCACTGTACGCACTTTCTCGCGCCGCTTGTACGATTTGACCGCCCAAGAGCGGGTTTCAGACCACAGCATGCTTGTATCGTTGCTGTGCTCATTGAACGAACCATTGGCGGTAAATTCCTCAAATTTGCTGGCGGTGTGCGATTCCTCAAAGCCGGCCTCGTTAACCGGTTGGCACCTGTGCCGCACGGCGATGCCGTTGGTCTCTTCCAAAAGAAGGATGCAATGTAGAATGGTGCCTTCACCAACCCAGGCCTAGCTTGGCTTGGCTGGTGCATTCACTAGGCTTGGCTTCATTTGGCCTGGCTCGGCTACTTTTCTCACTCGCGCGTATGGTGTGTAGTGCTGTTGCAGGTTGTAAGTGCAACCAGTTTTGTCGAAGCAGGCATGGTCGGGTGTTTAGTGTAATCAGCATACTTGCAGGGAATTTCGCACTTGCAGGTTTTCAGACCTGGGGCGCACACAACAATGTTGTTTGACTTAACCAGGCCTAGAAGTCTAGCCTTCAAACTAGAGTATTATTTTTTTTGTTATAGTGTCTGTTACGCATGGAAAGGACTGCACTCATAATTTGAGCTAGCCAAAAATTTTGATAAATCGATTTTGAATTGCAGTATGGACAAGTATGGACAAGCTTGTGTGTTAAAGGGACACGGCAAGGTTGCTCACTCTGCCCAATTTGCGATACTAAAAACTGAGCCTTCTGGTTGGGCAAGACTTGGCATAATGAAGAAGTGTTCATTTGTGAAAGACTCAAATTAAAAAAAAAAAAAGAAAAAAAAACACGCATGAGAGAAGACTGCAATACATGCAAGTTTAGGCAACTCCAGCTCACGAGAAATTTTTCCACCTTTATTGGGTTTCGGGAGTAGTTTCGAATGCTCGTGCTTGGAAAGACTAGGTTTATTGTGTGAAGTGTCATTAACTATAGTATTTGCCTATGAGACACTGAGAACGAAATAAAGATGCATGTACAGTGTTTAGTACCTATATCTATTTTTTTCTATCGGGCATTCACAAAGTCAGATGAGGAATGTTGTACAGGAACATCGAAAGAATCAGACACGGGTGGGACGATGTACTACATACACGAGGGATGACGTAAGTGAATGTCGTCCCTTGTCCCACCTGTGTCTTGTTCTTTCGGTGTTCCTGAACTCGGCCAACATGCTCGGCACTCTACATAGGAACATTGTCTACTGCTGGTTCCATTGACCACTAATGCATGCTTTCATTTTGAGCTTTTCTTTTTTTTTTTACACCTCCAGTACCACAATGGCTTGCTATTTGAAGTCGTGCTTTAGAGCATGGATTCTAAAACTGGGGTCCGCGGACCCTTTGGGGTCCGCAAAGGCGTTCTAGGGGTCCGCGAAACCCTTCCTCATTTATCAAGCCCGGCAATAAAAACTGTATTTTTTCAGGTCGAAATGAAATGTTTTGAGTTTTTGGTCGAGTTTTCTCGTGTGTATGTCAATAAGAGAGGTCTACTTTACACTAACCCTTAGTTATGTTCATTTATTAAATCAGTATTATATTTAACCTATACCTTTCCTCTCCTCTTACTACGAACGTGGTCCTCCACTATCTCCGCCGATCCACAAGGGGTCCGCGAAACATCGATGGTTGAGAACCACTGCTTTAGAGCATGGATTCTGAAACTAAGTTCCACCTGCAAATATCACACCGATTGAGTGAGCGGTTCAAAATTTGACATTCCCAGCTAGTCTCCCCCCCCCCCCATTAAAGCAGTATCTGATAGCATCACCTATGGGCACAATTTGGCGGATGAAAAAAACAACTTCTAACCAGGGGTCTTTAAATGGGCATCGCGCAGTCGCATCGATGCAAATGCGGGTCAGTACAACTCCTGTCTGTACTGGAGCTGGCAGGAGTGGGATTTGGACGTAAAATTCCCAAGCTCAAGCTCGAGCTTTCGCGGCGCGTAGAACTTTCCGGCTGCAACTTGTCAATGCACCCAGTTCATTAACAGCTCGTTAGCGACTCGTTGCCGCACCAACGATGGGGGATTGGCGGCTGGGCGTGTTAACGCACCGCAGCTCGGAGCGCGTGGAGCTAAATCTCTCGCTGTGAAACCCAGGGATTCTGGGCCCAAACCCCGCTCTCTGCACGTTTAGATCGGGATGGGCCTTTTACCGGCGCACGTTTGCGTGCGACTACTGCGAGATGATTGTTAAAGACCCCGGGCTAGCAGTGGTATTTCATTGGCTAAACTGCTCACATACGGCATAAACGAGCGTCGTTATACCTTAAAGGGGTGCTCCGGCAATTTCTTCATGATCCCCGATTGGCCCGAAAATTTGCTAAACACACCAACAAGCATAGCTGAATTAGTATCCCAAATATTAAATATATATATATTTTTTTTCTTCGCAATATATTTGAATTTACGATTTTGGTCCTCAACGTGTTTTTCAGACTGAAAGTCTCTACTGGAACAACGAAAAAGTGATGCCAGCGGAAGGCAGGGGTCAGCTCTTTGTAGTGTAGAATTTGTTCCCAATGGATCCCAAGCAGTTTTATGGTATCAGATGAGTGCTTTGGAAGCTCGCTCCAGTACCCGTGCACCAGTACGGAACAAATGTTTGGCATAGTCTATTGCTTAGACTGTTTGCTCTGCTGGAAAGCCTGCCTGCCACTGGCGTCACGGCACTGAAAAGTGCGGGTATATTTGAACGTTGGTTTTTGCATCATTTTCTTTTTTCGATTTCACAATAACTATTATGAATTTCGCGATACTAAACAGCATACCGGAAAGGGTAAAGGCCAGGGATTCAGAAAATAAAATTAGTCGGGGTAGCTCAAAAAATTGCCAGAGTTCCAGCTTTACGAAACAGTCTCAGTGCTACAGGTGAGGCATTTTGAAACTCGCTTCATGTTTTTGTACACGCATTGACAGCAATTAGAGGGCAACTCCGCTCAATTTCAAAGATTTCGGGACATTGAGTGATTTTGCATTAAAAAGCACTAGTAATAGACACTACGTCATTCGCTGGGATATATATTGTTGATATTAATTTTAAACACGAGCAGAAATCTAAACCGAAACTTCAGCTCCGTCCAGCAGCATTGGCCTCGGGCCACCAGAACACGGCTGTCACGAGGCACAAGATGTCACGTGATCCTCTACGCAACTACAAATGGGATCGGCGCGGGTGCGTACCAGGCACAACTGTCGTCTCCACCACACACTTCACCACGTTTTGGTGTCTTCGACAACTTCTGCACAACTAAGGAATAAGTCTGCGCACATAGTGTCCGTAGTGTGAACGAAACTCCGAGAGGCGATAATCACAAACGGTGAGACGACGGCGGCTGTAACAGGGGGACCACGGTGGGACGGCTCCCAAGAAGCGCACTGTGCAGGTGCGTCGCACCAATCACATGGACACCACTGAGTGCCGAGAGGAAACATTGCTGACGTCACCCGTTACGCTTGCCTGGAGGGGTAAAAACAAGCAAACGGGCAATGGTGATGACGTTTAGCTCAATGTTGGCTACGCCCACACCGTAGCCTTGACTGGGCCGTTGGTTGCACCTCAATTCGCCCACTTGAGTCAGCCGATTTCGACAACTTGGCGAGTTGCAAAGTTTGCTGGACCGTAGAAGAAACATTTAGATGGAACTGACGTGTGGTCTTCCGAGGTGATACAGAAGAGGACTGCATTGTTTTTTCAAAAACAAAATGAAGCGGAGTTGCTCTTTAAAGGCGGACCGACCTTAGGCTGGATCGCACACTCGTGACTGCTTACAACCGAGTGCATTTGGACCTCTCGTGATCTCTTATGACACCAGGACACACCGGCCCCATCTATCGGGTACCCATGGAACACTCCCCATTTTCCCGTAGCTCTTTCTTTTTTCGTTTGTGCATCATTCTTTCATTATTGTCTCAAATAACTTTTGACAATGTTGTAAACTACCATTTCTCATAGTGGTACATACACTCGATGTCGGAAACACTGCCAAACTTGCACCGTAGTAAAATGCAGTTCCAGGGCCTCCTCACAGATGGCACCGGCGTGAAAATGCGTTCTTTCGTCGTGGGACATCCGAAAAGCTTGTACGCGCTCGGCTGTGAGCGGTCGCTGGTGTACGAACCGGCCTTTACGCCATCCAAACGTGAACGCTTAATTCGCTTATTTTTGCCGCACCAACGATCCAACGGCGTTCCGCTCCCCCTCGCAGGGCCTGTTTGCTCGTCGCCGAATGCTGCTGCTTACGACGGGCCCGCACCTGTACTACGTGGACCCGGCCGCCATGGTGCTCAAGGGTGAGATCCCCTGGTCCCCCGAGCTCAGGCCGGAGCCCAAGAACTTCAAGACCTTCTTCGTCCACACGGTCGGTGTCCCACCATTCTCTCGGACGCATTTAAACGGCAATTTGGGCCGGTTGGTGCGTGATGGCCCAAAAAAGTAGCAAAGAGCATACGAGGACGAGGAAGTGGTTGGAAGCACCCATGTCGTCCACTTTCTCGTCTTCGCATATTTGTTGGCGCTTTTTTAGGCTCTCGGAGGCACCTTTGGGACCACCTTCTTCAGTTAGCAACAGGACGGCGGATCGTTTCATTTATTTAACCCCTTAAGTGTCACTTTTTTTTTTTTTTTAATGACTTAAAATTGACACTTTTTGTTGTTTTTTTTTTGTTTGTTTTTTATTGGGGAGTTTTATTTTTTTAGTATTACAAGTAGAATTTCAAAAGTTTATTATGCAAATATCGATATATCTGCATGCGCATGAACCTTGTTACAGTTGTGCGCATGCGCTAAGCATCTTGCATTTCCGCATACATGTTAAGCATCTTGCATCCTTTGGGGTAGAGTGTAAGGGAAAAACAGTAAATTAGGGCAGTCCTGTTGATGTTTTTGCGGTAAAACACCAAGTATGATACAGTTACCTTATTCGAGGTTGCAGACTGTGTGGAATCGCCGCCACCATCCGCATTGTTGTCGTCGTCCGCCTTCCAACCATGGAAGGTGGACGAACAGTTTAAACAACCTATTGCAACTGTCTCACGAAGCTCTCGGAGGCATCTGCACACTGCCAGTACGGTTGTCTTCGATGCCACCACCACTCTTCGGTAGAGACGACACTTGCCAACATTAGAATGGCAACGCTTTCAGTGTTGTCATATCATTGAGCAATTTCACATAAGGTCTATTCTTATGTTAGTACCATCGAAACCGAAACAAATCGAGAAAGAATTCTAAGGTGATCATAGAACCAATTTCGATCTGCCATTGACGTGCGAAAGTGAGGGCGCCCGAGGAAATATAGTTTCAGCATTAGTTTGTCGAAAGTGAAACTACTTTTTGAGCCACCAGATGGAATTGGATTTTGAAAAGAGTCTAGTGTGCCCTGACCGTGCCCGTCTCCTCCCGCAGCCCAACCGGACGTACTACCTGGAAGATCCCGAGGGCTATGCCCTGGCGTGGTGCAAGGCCATCGATGAAGTACGCAAGGCCACCTACAACCAACCGGACAGCGCCTCTTAATGATTGCCCCCTGCGGCTACCCCCCTGACAGTTGCCTCGTTCGGCTCCGTGCTCCGCTCGACTTCCTGTCCAGCTTCGTATTTGGCTACCTATCTGGCTTCATACCCAGCTTATCTGGCTTCCACTCCGGCTTTATCTGTCGCTTTTTATTCAGCTTTTTATCCGGCTTCGTACGCGGTTCCGAATTGGATCTGCGCGCCCTACGCGGGCCACAGAAACCCCGCATCTTTTGGCTCACGAAGCTAGTTGTTCCGAGGAGAAACGTACTTACATTCATTTGGTTCGATTATTTTCTTTTCAAACAATTTGGTCCCCGTATTTCAATTTGGCTCGTAGTCAATATCTTTGCGTGCTCTCCGCGTATTTATTGTGACAGAAACATAACATGAAATGAGGAGTCCCTGTGGTTTCGGATTTTATTTAAGGGATCGTAAAAGTGATTATTACTTCGGAAGTTTTCGTTTATCCGCTATTGGTGTCAAGTATCCCACTCTATGGTTTTGTGACTGGGGAGTCCTTGCAGCGGTTCCTGGCCAAACTTTTTTTAGTTTTCCACGGTGTCACCCTCGTCCGAGTCCATTCATCTACAAGCTTCCCGCAGTTCTTGCTAGTTTGTGATTTGTGTCGGGCATTTAGAATGTCACAAAGCTGAAAGTTTCGAAAGGCGCAGACATGGAAAGAAAAGACACCGCGACAGTTCAGAAATCTAAACAATGGTAACTGCAGTATCTCGAAAGCAGGAATGTCCTTATGAGAGCATTTTTATTTATCCTGTCAAACTATCATCTACGCCAGAACAAGAAGAAAAGAAAGAAAGAACCACTTAATATAAAATACGGGATGAACTTTTATGTGCTCAATAGACGCGACAGTTGTACAGTGTTATGGGCAAGGCCCAGAAGCCAGATGAATTTAACTTTTACTGAACAAGATCCCGACTTGGCTAGCGGAGGTCAGGGATTGAATGAAGAGCCTCTAAGAAAGCCAAATATGTGTATGCAAGATAGTTGGTGCGCCAGTTGGGATATTAGCTAGTAAATACTGGTATTCAATATAGGAGTTCTCTCGCACCACGTGTGGTCCACATTATGAGTATGGAGGCTACTCACACTTTTTGGGGTTAGTCACTTTTCGTGTCGAGCAATTGTAAAATAATTTGAGAATCTCTCTGGGTAATAGATGAATTGATCGCTATATAAGGTGGCAAAGGAATGCCACCGTGTGGCAAAATTATTCAGCTTTTACAAGCAGTGATTTTCCCACTAAATTTAAATTTGGAAGGTTTGATATCTTTAAATAGACAAGACACGGTTACCGTATTTACTCGATTCTAGCACATCGGGATTGTAACACGAGGGGAGTCTTTTCATTGTGCCCCATGAAAAAAAAAAGAAAATAGAACCATGATTGTAACGCTAGACCGACGGAGAAATAAGAGTACCTTTATTTTAAAGAGATGGTGGTCAACACTGGCCAGTTTCGGACGAATAATTCCCCCGTCGCTCATCGTTGTCGTCGGAGGTGGAGTGCTGCTCGCTGTCTTCCGAGATGATGTCATCCCCCGCACCGTTGAAGTCATTCGATATCAAACACTTCTTAAACACACCAACCATTGTGTCGTGCAGGAGGCTGTACCACTCCGTGGACACTTATGCAGCAATTTCTATGCGCGCGGTCGCTTGATTCTTCCCGAAGGTGTCAAGGCCTTACCTTCGTCAGTGACGAACATTGCAACTTTCTTTTCCAAATACCAGTGATGGCCACAATGAGGTCCACGGAAGCCTTTCCGGTCTGGTTCATACTTGAAAAGCACATCCAGCTGGCGCCTCCATTTGCAAACTGTGGATTCGTTCACATCTAGCGGCTGGGCAGCGGCGGAGTTTTTCGGCTCTTTGGCCATCAATATCGCCTTTTGCTTAAATCTGGCATCGTACTGCGCACTTCGCACTGCCATCGGATTGCTGCAAAAATGTCCAAACTCTGCCGAAGCACAAAAGGTTCGACGTCGTATAAGCGCGAAAGGCAAAGCACGGTTGAGCGAATCCACCAGAACAAAGAACATCTTTTATGACCTTTCAATGGATTTGGGTGTGGATCTGATGGATTTTATTTTGAACAGTCATATGTAGGTATATGTTGCCAGCATAAGGTTTAAAAACCGTTGGAACTCGGAAAATGAGAGTTATTTCAAAATGGCGGCACCGTGGAGGCAGATTTCGCTGTCACTCGATTATAACGAAGGAGCAAAACAGAGTAACAAAACTTTGAAGAAGAAAAAAGACTTCCATTAGATTTGAGTAAATATGGTACTGATGACAGTGTCATGACCCAATAAATGCAGTTAAAGCTTGCTTACTCGTTTTGCCAAGTAATAAGCGAGTATATTATTTTCCTTTTTTTTTTTACTGAGAATAATTTTAGTCTTATTGAATTTTTTGTTGCACTGAGAGAGGTGTGGGAAACTGTCAGTGATAGTGAGATTTTATTTTTTTGCCACAGTCGAGGATGGAGTTCACTGACTACATCATCCCGGTCAGTCACGTTTATTAGCGTCCTTTATTTTTATACACATTTGGTGTTAGTACTTGTATTGTTGGTTTCCATTCCAGTCCCTTTGAAAGTTGCATAGTTAATGTTTATCTGCTGTTTTTATCTAATTTCCAAATAAGATGCATATACAATCGCATTTCTCCCGTTATTCATTTATGCCAAGGATATCTTCGAACAACTCGGAACACGACTCGTCTTGGTTTCAACGTGGAAACAGTAAGTGTCACGGAATGGCATGTCGCGCCTTACAAAAACACTAGGAAGAGGAAGAAATGAATTTTTTTGCATAATACATTGTTTTTGGAAGGCCAGGGCTCAGTTCCTCCCTGGTTCGCATCAAGGGAGAAACCTGCTTAGTGGAAGTACGAGGCTGCCAGGCAACGTAATATTAGCGCTATAATAATAATAATATTATAATAATGCTTTATTTTCCCTTAGTGCCCACAAACAGCTATGAAGCCTTTTGTGTCGTGCGTACAAAAGGCTTCACGTTGGTGAAAAGTGACGTAGCCTAAAAGAAGTACAGACACGAAATTTTTACTTCGGAACGCGGCACTTCTTTTGACGCGCAAACACCGTTGTACATAGCGGGTGTCTCTGAGCGGAGCACGAGAGCCTACAGGAGCCTGCGCAGAGGGGGTAGCCTGGGTCGGGCTTTAGCTATAGGAGGCACAAATTAAATTAACTCTCATAGGCTCGCGCGAGTTTTATACCGTTCCAGAACGAACCTGTTTGTCGAGAGAGGAGAGGCCGCGCCGGTTTGTGTGTGTGTGCGTGCGTGTGTGCCGGAGGTGCGAGACTGGTGGACTGGACGAACTGCTGGAGAGTGTGTTCTTTTTTACGTTCCTTTCCTCCGCTCCTTCTTTAGTAATAAACGGAGGAAACACACCCCGTGTCTGGTCGACTTACTCGGATGCTACGGGCAACTCCACTTGTAGGGCTATGCGCCAAGTGTGAAGGTTTGCAAAGACCGGCAGGTACGCTGAGAGACGCTGCTAGTCCGAACGTGACGTTGGAACTCTTTCGCATTTGGTGTGCGCCATTAGCGTCGAACAAGTGCGCATCCCTCCTTGGTGCCCCTGGTGAGTACCATGTTTTGCCACTTAGGTTAGTGCCTTAAATTATCACTCTCCGCCGCTCTAATAGTTTTGATGAGAGTATTTCGATTCCAAGAGGAAAATAGAAAAACCAGCAGTCGGTGCCTTCACCGCCAAGCCCCGCCTGTTGATGCAGACAACACTGCCAACATCTGTTGGCTGTTGCGCCAATAAATAAGACCGTTCGTTAACAGGCGGACGTCGTAGGTAGGGATTTCGAGTTTTTTTTAACTTTTTACTCGGGTAAGTTTGTTCACCTCAATTGACTTGGGTGGTCCCTCAAACATTTACTTGCCATGTACAAAGAAGTGAGTCACGATTTTATTCATAAACACGAGGGGTGTTCAATAATTTATCTACCTCGGTAAGAAGAAAAGTGGTTTCGAAACAATGCCTCGATATACTTCATCCACTTTTCGTGCAATGACCAACCACTTTGAAGAAGAAATTTTTTTGTTGTTTTACCTTTAAATAAGGACGTTCGCCCAGGGCCCCCTTTTGAAATGTTTTTATTATTTATTTGAACACAGCGCTTTTCATTTTAGAATGCGGTTATCATCTGACGAAACGCTGGTGTTGGGCTACTCACATGTTGACTAACAACCTGATGTCGTACCTAGTTGATAGGGGCGTATAAAAAAATAAAAAAAAGAAGGGGGGCGCCACGGCCAGAGTTCGCCCAGGGCGCTTGATGATGTAAGGCTGGGCTCTAGGGGCGGATTTAGAGGGGGGGTCCGGATGTCCTGACCCCCCTCTTGATTTCTGCACGTGTAAAATTTAGGGCGTAAAACGAAGGAGAGGGGGAGGGGGTTCCTAAACATATGACATGCTGACCAACACCTAACCCCCCCCCCCTCTCAGGAAATTCCTGAATCCGCCCATGGCTGGGCCTGACTCTCGCCTCTGACAACGCTGCACGCAACTTGTATTCGGAAAGGCTCGTGGAGTAAGTCTCTGATTGGTACGTTTCCATAGATGCCACGCTGCCTTCTTTACATGTGGAGAGAGAGGAGGCAGGGCCCGAGGCTTTAAGGTTAACACACCGGTGATTCACGCGCTAGCCCCCCAGGCATCAATCCAAGGGATGTCCGAAAGAGTTCCCGACTCCGTGGGACATACACATCGGATGATCTTGAGAACTTCCCACTGAGATGTCCCTGGGAGATCCTTCACCGGATGAATAACTGCCTATTGGGGATGTTAGAAAGGCAAAAAGTTTGAGCAATATTTAGTCATGTCTGTAATATTGTGAAGATTTTTTTTTTTTGTCCTTTTGCGCATGTCAGCTTTTCTGTTGCGCTGTCCACGCACATTTTTCCATGTTAACATTGGAAACAAAATATTCCGCTAAAGGTGGGCAGCGCTCTGTCTGATAACAAATGACGTATCCCGAAAAGGTTCAATGCAAATTGGTTATACACACGTGCGGCTCCATATCCAACATGGAGGCACACAGTCGTGCCTTCGTGTTGGGCGCAGAGTCGCACGCTACATTATGATTTTTTATCAATGTTAGGGCGCGAACGAGCTGGTGATGATTGAACGTGAACCCTGAGCAGGCACGTAGCCAGGGGGGGGGGGGGGGGGGGGGGGGGCATGGGGCTCGGGCGCCCCCCTAAATCTTCCATTTTGCTGGGACCTCCTCTCCCCCCTCTCTCTCATACAGCATTTTGTCATGGGCGCCCCCCCCCCCCCCCCCCCCCGAAACAAAATCCTGGCTACGTGCCTGACCCTGAGACTAAGAGGCAGAACAGGATTCTCAAACACAGTTGAAATTTATTGACAAGACTCCCGTTTATATAGCCTTCAGGCACCTTCACAAACAGAGAAAAGAGAGAAAATGAACACACAAAAGGAACAGCTTTTCGTTAAATTATGTGTGCCAGCACTAACATGAACGATTAACTACATATATTGACTAGGGCAGTAACGTCCACTTTCAAAATAATTTTGAATATTATTTTGACGTCCAGGATGCCACTTCCTGAAGACGTGAAATTATTTTCAAAAACATTTTGATGTCCCCCGTCAAAATATTGTCGTTAACTTGACGTCTCGAACTTAGAACTTTGGAGCTTCGAGGTCCGGACTGGGGAACGATCGAAGGTGGCAGTCAAAAATATCATCTTGCTTGCAGGCAGCGTCGTGGTTCGACGCAGATTTTCCAAAAACAAATGTCATGCAATCGACTGCTGTTTTTATGGCCTAGGGACACTGACAGGGTATTTATATGCTCGCCAAGGTTTTTATTTGTACATGACACAAGAGAGCCCAACCACCCAGAACACAATTTGCGGCTCGAAATTCGTTTTCTTTCCGCCCGAGAACCGCCGACCGAGAACTGGCCGGTTTGAGTCGCGCTCACTCTCTTCTCCGTGGTCACGTGCCGATTTCTGTGGTTTAGACACAACCACCGAATATAATCAAAGACGTGGATCACCGAAGGCACACACTCAATACTAAAAATGGACATAAAATATGCCATTTCTTGTGGCTTCTAAAGCGCTGCAAATACGTTGAAGAAAAAAAAATGCACAGCTGCGTGATTTCCAGCAACGTTCTCCTTCTCTATATTTCTTTCTCCCCAGTTCGGTTTCGAGCAGTTGCGTTTTTTTTTTTTTTTTTTTTTGCTTTATTAAAATATATATGATGCTGTAGCAAAATATTGATTAGGTAGTCTTTTGACACCATGTTGAATCGCCTGGCATAGAAAAAAAAAAATTTGGGGGGGGGGGGGGGGTGTCAGTTTTATGTGGAATGCAAAAAGACGTCCTCAAAGTACATCAGCTATCAGGCCTAAAGTAACATTTGCTTGGTTGCGCCAAACATTACAGAATGCGGCACCGCTGCTTTTCATGATTTATGTTAAGGAGCTGAATGCCGTGTCAGAATTTGCACTTGATTGGAAAATGCGTGTATTTCGTACAACCGCGCCAGAACCTTTGTTTGTTCGTACGTGTCAAGAAATTATTTTTTGTTCTGCGCTGCTAAGGTTTACAATCTAGGACGAAGCAGGATGACACTCACGCACGAAAGGCGAAAAACCAACGAGCCCGAACCCAAGCTTTATTGAACAGTCAAGAAACATTGAGGAGGCAGTGTTTGCACTCGCAACATTTTATTTAACATCCCGATCGTTTCGTAAACGATCGGGAGCCGGGTTAAAAACGGCGAGAGCTAAAAACGGCGAGAGCCAGATGCAACTTGCTCGCACAATATGAAGGCACAAAAAGCGTGCCAAATTTCTCGGTGTTACGTAGTGTGCGCACTTACATTTGTTACGTGCAGGGAAAACAGATATCCAGCTCGCCTTTGTTGTAAATTCAAAATTTTAAGTGAGACGCATGCCGAGATGCGAGCTCAGAACGCTCAGGACATCGCCACCGGGCGTGTCCCGTCCGAAAGGATAAACTGTTCAGCCAGTCCCACACACACTCTGAATAAGGCATTTCCACTGCCAACTAGGACCGAAACCATCCGTCAAAACGCCAACACAATACCGGCGACACCATCAGAAACTAAACAGAACGAAACCACAAAACGGCTACTATACTGCTAAGGCTACATGCTGCGGCTAGAGAGCGTCGAAATAAGATAGCCACTATTTTGACGTTTTACAGAAGTATACGTCGCAGATGTCGACATTATTTTTGAGAGATTTTGACGGTAGACGTCTAAATCACTGCCGGACTAAAAAACATAAAAGCTAAAAAAAAAAAAAGGGAAAGGGGGGGGGGGGGGGGGGGCTAGAGTAGGGTCAAACTTTTGTTTGACCCTACTCTAGGGGTCAAACAAAAGTTTGACAAAACAAAAGTACGCAGCAGCGGCGGCATTGAACAGGCACGACCAAACTAGTCCCCTGTATCTTTCAGATAACAGGAGCGCTGCCGGGACAACATTGCCGTGATTCAAACTTCAGATTTGCTGACTTCAGAGCTACGAGCGCTGCCTACTCCAGACAAGGCTCGGTCGACCGTGACGTCGCCACTGCTGACATCAAGCGCGCTACTGCTGACATCAAGCGCTTCCGTCGACCAAGCTCAAGCTATAAAAGGCGCCCCAGCGGAGTCTTCCCTTCACATTGGCAGCAGCGGCGGCATTGAACAGGCACGACCAAACTAGTCCCCTGTATCTTTCAGATAACAGGAGCGCTGCCGGGACAACATTGCCGTGATTCAAACTTCAGATTTGCTGACTTCAGAGCTACGAGCGCTGCCTACTCCAGACAAGGCTCGGTCGACCGTGACGTCGCCACTGCTGACATCAAGCGCGCTACTGCTGACATCAAGCGCTTCCGTCGACCAAGCTCAAGCTATAAAAGGCGCCCCAGCGGAGTCTTCCCTTCACATTGGCAGCAGCGGCGGCATTGAACAGGCACGACCAAACTAGTCCCCTGTATCTTTCAGGTTGGTGTTCATTTATTATACTGACTTTCCTAATACCCCGTTTTATGCCGCTGCTGCTGCCAAGGTGTAGCCATGAGTACCAATTGTCAGTGTAAAACTTGTGAAAAGCAATTCGTATCGTCCGATGCGAAAATTGCGTGCAGTGACTGTGGTGGTAGCTACCACACGGGAAAATGTTCTGGAATTTCTGACAAAACAATCAAAACGAAGGGCGAAGCATATCGTTCAGCTTGGCGCTGCCCAGCCTGTCGTCGTTTAAAATCTTGTGCACAAGCTCGGGATCCTACACCGAGTGACGATTTGGAAACGCACGATGTGCGACAAATGCTGAAGGTGATCAATGAGAAACTTAACCAGCTCTTACCGCTCAGAGAAGTAGTTGAGAGCATTGAAGATTCAATGCAATTCTGGAGCGAGCAGTACGACGAACTGCGAGAACGAACAGAGCAAAATGAAAAGGACATCAAAGACCTAAAACGCAGAACGGAAAAACTTGAGGCGCAGGACGTTGAAGTTAATCAGTTGCAATGCGAAATTGATAACCTTGAATGGAGAAGCCGGCGACTTAACCTCGAGTTTCATGGGATACAGGTAACCGAAAAGGAAAATTTGCTGAGCAAACTAAATGTACTTGCCACACAGCTCGAACTGCCACAGCTTTCTGATATGGACGTGGATTCCATTCACCGTCTGCCTTCAAGGAAAGATAAAACGCCAGGCGTAATCTGCCGCTTCGCAAGACAGGCTGATAGGGATAAATGGTGGGAAAGCAGAAAGAAGTTACGTGATTCGAATGACACTCTGTTTCTAACTGAAAACTTGACAAGACGATCCCGTTCTCTACTTTTCGAAACGAAATCCTGGGCCAAAAGAAACAATTATAAATACGCGTGGCACAGCAATGGCCGAGTGCTTGTGCGCAAATCTGACGGAAGCCGTGCGGCGGTAATCTCTAGTATTGCCGACCTAGATAAGCTTCGATAAGAAATGAGCAATCGACTATTTATGGCAAGTACAGCTAGCGAATCATACCTACTTCCGAATTCTTTCGAAAGGCATCTAGGAAAACCGTTCCTGCGATCGTTTAAATGTTTTCACTTGAATATACGCTCAATCAAAAATAAAGAATCCGATCTCTGTCTTTTGTTTGATAGTTTTGGGCTGCAATTTGACGCAATATTGCTAACCGAGACATGGTCAACTGATGAGACGAATGTGCTTCGTCTCCCGTCGTATAATACCTTTTATTTAAATCGCCCTAGTGGCCGCGGCGGTGGAGTTTGCATTTTAGTCAAGAAAGAATACAACTGTGAAATATTGTCAGACTTTACTGTAAATACGAGTGATTGTGAACTTCTATCAATTCAAATGCAAAACACGGTAATTTCCGTTTGTTACCGCCCTCCCAGTGGTACCGCAATTAAATTCTTGGATTGCTTAGAATCAATTTTTGACTTTATTACAAAAAATCGTTTCAAATTCATCTGTGGCGGGGATATGAATATTAATATGCTAAAAAATGATTCAACGAAGTCTCAACTAGACCTTTTACTAATGACGCATAATTTGCGGAATTTCATTATGCTACCCACAAGAGTGACTGAGCACTCTTCATCTCTAATTGATCTGTTTTTAACAAATATAAGCTCGAACCAAGTAAGAGCAGGGGTGTTCGCTTGTGACCTAAGTGACCATTTACCAATATTTATCTGTACGAAGGGGCACATAAAAAATAAAATATTGCAGCCTGCATACTCAATACAGAAAATAACAGAAACATACCTGACTATCTTTCGTGATAAAATTGCACAAACAACTTGGGAAATTGTATTGAACAGTAATGATGCAAATGACGCCTATGATGAATTTCTCAGCATTTTAAAACAGATATACGCAGAAAGTTTTCCTTGTGTACGAATTAAAAAAAGTAGAAAAATTCGTAAGCCATGGGTTAACTCTTTCAGGCACGGTGGTTATCCCCAGTGACCACCTTTTCAACATTTTTTCCCCTTGCAGCACGGTGGTCTAGCTCAATAACCACCAACGGCGCTCTTGTTCGAGCTTCCTCCTCATAACTCTAGATGGCGCTAGCTTCCCCCGCGCTGTCTTCCGTTCAGAAATAAAACTTCCGTTTCGTGCAACACGTGTCATGGCGCCTCCGACCTTTCATCTGAAAGCTTTCTACAAGCATAGTGGTAAGAATTTGCTCTACCTCTTCCTTTTTTCTGGGTGAGACAGTGAATAAGTGTAACGTGCACGTGGTTCAAAGAAGTAACTGCTTCATTTTATAAAAACGCGATGCTGCCCGTTTCAATGTGGTGGTTACCACCAGTAACCACCATGCATCAATGGAGGTGGCATTCGCATTTTGATGTGTGATAAGGGGATCCTGTTCAAGGAACGTGAACGTCCGTTTCAGATGGTTGCGAAGAAATCCCCACAGACACTGACAGCCTTATTGGCGGGGACAACACGAGTGACAGCGACAGCGATTGGGAACCACCTCGCCCGCCTAATGGAAGCGCTCGGGACACCTCCCCCACATCGCCAAGGAATTGCCACGTGATTAGTGATTCCACCGACTCGGAAACAGACGATGATACTCCCGTTGCCCCAGCAAAGGTTCCTTTGTGGAGTCCGAGCTATAGGGTGCACCCACCACTAGAATTCCTGGCTGACACTCGGCTTCAAAGCCATATCCTCGATTTAGAAGAAAAAGATCCATTTTATATTTTCAGTCTTTTATGGACCCCTTCCTGGACGAAAGAAGTGGTTTTTCAGACGAACCTGTATGCCCAGCAGGCTGGAAAACCATACACTCCTACGACAGAGCAAGAGATGCGATCTTTCTTGGGTCTGAACCTCCTGATGGGTATAAAACGGAGTCCAAGCTACCGGGATTATTGGTCCAGCGCACCAGACCTGCATGACCCATTCATATCGAAGATCATGACAGTGAACAGATTTGGTTGGCTGCTGTCTCATCTGCATCTAAATGACAATGTGCTACAGCCACCAAGAGCCCACCCTGATTTCGACCGGCTGTATAAAGTGAGGCCACTTTTATCGGAACTTTCACGAAGCTTTGCAACAAACTACCTACCAAAGGAGTACCTCGCAATTGACGAGTCAATGATCAAGTTCAAAGGCAGGAGTTCCCTAAAGCAATACATGCCGAAAAAGCCCGTGAAACGTGGATACAAGGTATGGATGTTGTGCGCCAGCACCGGCTACAACCTGAAGTTTGAAATCTACTCTGGAAGGTCCGAAAGCGGAGTGCAAAAAGAGTTGGGTGCACAGGTTGTCAAGAAATTGTGTCAAGACATATCTGGGTGGCATCACCGTGTGTTCTTTGATAATTATTTTACGAGCTATGGTCTCCTGAAGGACTTGAGGGAACAGGGAATATATGCGTGCGGAACAGTGAACTACAACCGGAAGCATCTGCCCAAGTTGCAAGCCGACAAAGAAATGGAAAGAGGGAACACTGATTGGTCAGTCTGTGATGAGAGTGTTTGTTGCATGAAGTGGAAGGACAAGAGAACTGTCCACCTTTTGTCGAACTTCCACGACCCCACGCAGGGGGCTGAAGTCGACCGGAAAAACAAGGATGGGACCGTCACCAAGGTACCATGCCCTGCTGCTCTCCATGACTATAACAAAAACATGAACTTTGTAGACAAGTTTGACCAAATGAAAGGGCAGTACGAAATCGATCGGAAATAAAAAAAAAATGGTGGCACAGGATATTTTTTCACTTCCTGGACTGCTGCGTGGTGAACGCATACATAATCTTCAGGGAGATTGAAGAAGCTGAGTGGATGACAATGAAGGATTTTCGCCGCAGTGTGATCTCATCATTGACTGCTGAAGCACAAGTAGCCTCCAAAGCCAAGAGGAGGTCCTCTACCGATGCAGCTGTGCAACTGAAAAAGTCAAAGCCCCGCGTTGACACGAACGTCCGCCTGACTGAGAGCAAGCACCAACCAAAAAGATGTACACCCCGCAGGTGTGCAAGGTGCAGCACCAAAACGAAGCCGTCCAGAACAACGTGGATGTGCGGAACGTGCGATGTTCCACTCTGCCTGAGGAAAGAAAAAAACTGTATTTCTGACTTCCATACAAAATAAGTGCCACCCCATTCAGCATGGTGGTCACCAGGAATGACCACCTCATATGCGGTCACTGCGCGGTAATACATTTTTTTAGTTTGTGAAAATAGTGTTCTTAGCACCGTACTTGACTATTTATACAATAAAATCAGGTTTCTATTTTCAACAAAACTTCTGTGCCTGAAAGAGTTAACTCCGAGCTTCTCGCAAGTATAGATGAAAAAAAACAAGCTCTACAGCCAATTTATTAAAACTAAAGACCAAGAAATATTACGCAAGTTCAAAAGTTGTCGCAATCGTCTAGATAAAGAACTAAAAAAGGCAAGACGCGATTACTTCGCAAATCAATTCATTTCTGCGGCAGGGTGCTCTGAACTGATGTGGAAAAGATTAAATGCCGTTTTAAAGCATAATGTTTCCCCCGACAAAGTTAACAGGATAAGCACGAATAATGGTGAGTTATTTGGAAAAGAACTTGCAGATGCTTTTAACAAATATTTTGTGAATATTGTTAATAAAACCATAACGAACTGTAGCCTTGTGAACATTCCGTCCAACCCGAATTCTATTTTTCTTAACCCTGTAAATGAACAAGAAGTTATTACTACAATTATAAATTTAAGCAACAGCAAGGCTAAAGACGCTGATGGATTTCAAATAAAACCAATTAAGCATGCTGTAGAGCTTCTTGCACCTTACATAACGCATATATTTAACCTTTGCCTTAGTCAGGCTGTTTTCCCTCGAAGAATGCAAGTTGCCCATATAAACGTGTTGTATAAGAAAGGAGATAAAAATGATATGGGAAACTACCGTCCCGTGTCAATACTTCCAATATTTTCAAAAGCATTAGAAAAAATAATTTTAAACCGTTTTATTGACTTTGAGCAGAAGCATAACCTCCTAAATGAATCCCAATTTGGTTTCCGTAAAGGACTCGGTACAGAGACCGCACTGCTCGCGCAGAAGGAACTAATCTTGACTGCACTCGAGGAAGGAAACTTGGTTCTTGGTGTCTTTGTAGATTTAACTAAAGCATTCGATCACGTAAATCACACCCTGCTTGTTCAAAAACTTCAACGTTATGGTTTCAGAGGGAAGGCTGCATCATTAATCAAGTCTTATCTACATCATCGTGTACAAACAGTCCGTATAGACGATCATTTCTCCGATCCACTTCCTGTTTCTTGCGGCGTACCACAGGGGAGTATTCTGGGTCCTTTTCTTTTCAATATGTATATAAATGACATCGTCTCTGTTGGATCAGATGTTAATATGATTATTTACGCTGACGATACCAGCATATTTATAACCGGAAAGATATATAATGAGATAGTGGATAAAGCAAATTCGACGTTACAAAAACTAGACGAATGGACGTGCCAAAATAGCTTAAAAATAAATATAAACAAAACTAAAGCCGTCTTATTTCGTAGTAAGAATAAAAGTGTAGTGTTAAATCAACCAATAATCCTAAATTCGACTCCCATTGCAGTTGTTTCTAGTTTTAAGGTGCTAGGGGTTATTTTTCAAGAAACTTTGTCGTGGGATAAACATATTGATTCCGTAGCCGCTAAGCTGTCCCAAATAGTCGGACTTGTTTATCGTAATCGACATATTCTGCCACGAAATATTATGATTTTAATTTATAATACTTTGTTTTCATCTACGCTTAACTACTGTCACTTAGTCTGGGCATCCACAACTCAAGCAAATCTACATAAAATACATGTCTTACAAAAACGGTTCCTAAGAGTTGTTGAAAATATTCCGTCTTACTTTCATACATATGAGTTGTTCGTAAAATATAATGTATTGCCAATCCATAAAATGTACGATTATCGGCTTTCTAAAGCTTTTAAACAAGAGGTAAAGACTAAATCATCGTTTTTAAAAGGACTAGCTAACTTACGTAGTAATACTACCACCTACACAACGCGGCAAAGTGAGCCTTGGAATGTTAGCACCTATAGAACAATCTATGGACAAGATAAGTTGGAAAACAAACTGCCAAGGTTACTAAACAGATTAGCTGCCGATAATGTCGAGCTTTTAGATATATCGTTTAAAGCATTGCGTTGCTATTTCAGCCCCCACTCGACTTTCCTTGTGTAAAAAGTGCTGTGTAATATTTGAAAGTTGTTGTGCATGTCGATGATCTTGTTTTTTCTTGATAATGCTTTTCAAGATGCTACAATTCCGTGGTTGTGATGTAATTTGACTGTGTACATTATTGTTTCTGTTTATTCTCTTTATTTTGCTTTTTCTGTTGATGCTGTTATCTGTATGGCATGTTGATTATTTTCTTTTTAGTGCTGCATAAATGCCAATGTGGGGGCCTGTGGCTTTGTCAAGCTGGTCTTGTGACCGCTTTTTCCACAAGCCTCCAGTATCATGTACACTGTACTTGATGCAAATAAATAAACAAACAAAACAAACAAACAAACAAAACTCGTCAGTGACCTTCGCCGTGGGACAAGTGGTGAACGTGGAGACAAAAAGAGGAAGACTAAACAAGGGTTCAAAAAGCTGGTTCGCACAAAACTAAAAACAGAACAACCTAAATGCGTCAAATATCCAGAAACCTTTCCAACTCTGTCTAAACCGAGGAAGTGTTTCTTTAGCGCAGTGGTTCTCAACCATTGATGTTTCGCGGACCCCTTGTGGATCGGCGGAGATGATGAAGGACCCCGTTCGCGGTAAGGGGAAGGGAAAGGGAAAGGTTAATTATGATAATGATTTAATAAGTGAACATAACTAAGGACGGTTGTGAATTAGACTTCTCTCATTGACATACACACGAGAAAACTCACCCGAAAATTGGAATGTTTCTTCTCAATCGGATAAAAGGCAACTTTTATTGCCGGGCTTCACTGACAGGGTAGGGTTTCGCGGACCCCAAAGGGTCCGCGGACCCCCATCTGAGAACCACTGGTTTAGCGCATTTCCGTGCTGAATAATTGTGATGGATTCTTTTAATAACCGCTTATGATCTCTTTCGGACAATACCACCGTCGTGGACTTCTACGCTCCATTAGATGTTTCGACACCTCCAAGTACGGATCGTTGTTCTTGCACTTACGACCATTTACGAACATATGACCTCAATCGATCATTTAGGCAACGTTTTCTTTGTCCTATGTAACGCAGACCACAATCAAACAGAATCTTCTACACCAATTCAGATACACAATTCGACCTACTTTTCTCTGCTTCTTGTTACAACCAATACTTTCTGAGGAAAAAAAAAAAACGGGGTTAAACGATTTAGTTTAAAATCATTCCTAAATACTGTGCTGACTCCGTACTTGATGCCGATAGACCTAAGGTTAGAAGAAATTCCGTGAAAAAAGGGGAAAACCACTCGCTTTGCCACGTTTTCCCTGTCCTAACCGTTTTTTTTTTTTTTCGTTTGAGGGGGGGGGGGGGGGGATCAGTTATTCAACTGCTTAAATACTTATTCTTCCAGGTGTCCAGCTCCATATGAAATCGATCAAAAAGCCGCTGTAGGGCACTCCCTATCGAACGGAAACAAGATTTACTGATTGCATTGCTCATCAAATTCCGAACAATGCCGGCCTTCGCGCCTTTGGGGTGACAACTTTTAAAAGGTGGCTTCGATGGCATGTCTTGCCTATTCCCAGCACAAAGAAACAAAATTCTTTAGCATTAAATAAAACAACTTCAGGCAACCATCGCTTGGTCTCTCAAGGAAGAACACCCTGGAGCTCCTTTATAGACCGAGCTTTCAACTGAAGCTGCCAACGCCGAATCTGTGGTGCAAATTAGGAGGTCGTCAGCATAACGCCTTACGAGAACAACACCAGGGGACGTGTTTTGGATATGTTCTTGCAACTCTCGATCCAGAACGCTCAGGTAAATTTCTGAAAGAACCGGGGCAACAGCCGACTTAATGCATACTCCTATGCATACTCCTTGCTTTTGAATGTAATTTTGATCGCCGAAGTGGACTATACCGTTGCCTGGAGGTACAACTCCAGAATTCCGATGAAGTCTGAAACTGCAATTCCAGACAGTGACTGAAACTGGACCAGAATGTCGACAAGAAATTGACTCACGCCTTTGGATCAGGACTTCAAGTGAATAATAAGGTCCGTCATGTCTATTGAAAATACCCCCACTTTTTAAGAAAGCGGCCTTTGTATTCATCGAGAGGGAACCGAGCCCCTGAAAGTGGCCTTTGTATCCAGCGGAGGGTGAACCTAACCTCCCAAAGTCGTATTTGTTTCCATCGGAGGGGGAAAACTCTAATCTCCCTCTCGTGGCTTCCACAGCGCTAAGGCAAAGTCGAAAGATAAAGCAAATAATTTACAGGAAGGCAAAGCCCTCTCCCGCGTTGGCCACGACGTCACGGAAACGATGGGACGCTATTGGATGCAGAGGTGGCGGAGGGATATATGAATCCTTTATGAGAAGCATTTTCCACTACCTTCTTGACGCGCTGCAAAAACCCGCCTGGTCCTGGTATCGAAGCAGGGACCTCTCCATTTCCAGTGGAGCGCTCTACCCACTGAGCTAACCGGAGGTTAGACGTCAGTAGAGCAAACGGGTTTTATCAGCTGCCACCAGTCTAACACCAACAAGGGGTGAATGACTCCGATTTTAATGTTATAATATTAATGCGAAGGTGCAGGCGAGCTGGATGTTAATGCAAAGGTCCAGTTCACCTGTACCTTTGCACTAATATGTATGGGCGTAGATTTTCTTTTTTATGTTTTTTTCTTTTTTTCTTTTATATTTTTAGATCATTTGTAGTTAATCGTTCGTATAAGTGTTGGTACACGTACGGTTGCGGAAGGCATGTCTTCCTTGTATTCTTTTTCTGTCTTTTTTTCTGTTTGTGAAGGTACCTGAAGCCTAAATAAACAGGATTTTTGTCAATACATTTTAGCTGTGTTTGAGACTCCTGTTTTTCCTCTCCTTCTTCATCGTCTTTCTTCCTTGTCTCAGGGTTTTAGTTCATCATAATTTCATATTTTGGAAACAATGCGCACCAACATTTACTTGTAGTTTCCTCAAGAATTGGCTTAGTTTCGGCTTCGGCGCATAAATAATACGAAAAAAAAAAGTTGCCCGTAAGCGTTAGTTGGCTGCTCAAAGTACGTATGTTATATTATGAAAAAGTATGAAGGTGATTTATTTGTGCGAAAATATAGTAACGCATATATACCCAGTTTTATTATTATTGCACCGTGCGTCATGTGCATGTATATCACTACGGTGGAGCTTGCCTGAAGTAACTAATTTTTTTTTCACCTTAAGTTAACGTAACCTTATAACATTTCGCCTTAGTTAAATGAAGTTAATTTCACATCCCTCGAATAACCTAAAACTTTGCTACTTTTGAGCTAAGTGCAAATTTACTACATTCTACTTTAGATAAATCAAACTTCTTTAGTCTTCACAGGTAAGTGTAACTTTACTACATTTTACCTAAGACAAATGTAACTTTGTTCGTTTTAACCTAAGGTAAGTGACTTTACTACATTTTACCTCTAATACATAGTGTGACTTTACTACATTTTGCCTCAGATAATAGTAACTTCGTAAGTTTTCACCTTAAATAAGTGTGCCTTTACTACATTTTACCTCAGATAAATCTAATTTAGCAACTTTTAGTAACTTTTTTTTTTTTTCAGCTCTGTATATAACGACGTTATCGTAAACCCCGAGAAGAGGAAAACTGAGAAAAGGAAATAAAATCGCTGCCAAAACCGCTGCGCAGATTGTTGTTGACATGCGGTAGCATTTTGTACTGTCTCGTAAACGCTTCTTTATTCAAACGCTTAGGAACCGCTGTGGAAATTCCAGGGAAATATTTCGTCGACGTTCGTAGAGTTTTTTTTTTAATCGCATTTAAATGCAATTTACATAATTTTCGCATCTAATTGTCTACATCCGGCGAATTAACCAACGTTTTTTTTTTTTTTCTGAATTATAATTATTGGGATTTTAATGTTTCTTTTCTACTATGTTTGCGTAAACAGAGCAGGGCCCTTGGTGTGCTGTTCAGAAGCTAATATATCGTATCAGATTGAGGCAGGCCATCTTGAGGCAGGCTTAGCACCCCATGCGTGCCGCCTGCTCGGTTGGTTACAAACCGAGCCACGGAAGCGCAGGTGCGTAGGGTTTGCACATAAATGCGCATTTGAACGAAAATACTTGTCCGCACACTTTCGCTTCTTGCCACGTTGCATCTAACCTTTGTCATCGATTTCACGCCTCATAGTCCGTCTCGAAACCAAGCAGCCGTGACGTGCTGCATTGCACCCAACCGCAAGTTCGCCGCTCCGACCGGCCGACCGACTCAGAGATGTGTCGACTCGCGAACTTCGTCAGTCGCCGCGGTCGAGACTCGGCAAGCGCGTGTGTCGCAACCGGCTCACGGCGTGCAGGGGCACGTTCCCATTGGCCGCCGAAGCAGCTACGTCATCGCTGACGTCACGCTAGCAAATATTTTGCCAACCGCAATGTGTGCCAGCCAGCCTCCTCGAAGCCTCGCGGATTGTTATTTCAATGGCTGCGAGCCCATCGAGGAGGGTGAGGGAGGCTACCGCTAAGAATAGGTGCGCATTATCCGCGTCAGCTGCACTCCGCCACGCCGCCAGGTGGACCGCAGAGAACCCTACGGTACTGCCCCGACCAACCGGGCTCTTGGAAACGTACCAGTAACATCGCGTTCCGCGTGTCACTGCGCGCCCTCTGGAGGTCACGTGACCTGCTGTCGGCGCGTGATTGGTAGAAACGGCTCGTAGGGTCCGCGGCGCTCCCTTTTGGAGTGTCACGGATCGTGAAGCCTGGGGTGGGTTGCAGTTCGTGACATCACCGGGTTCGCAATCGCTGTGGGTGCTCATTTTTGTGACTTGGACCCTTGGAAAGGAACGGGTGCTGAGAAGCGGCTTGCTTCCTTGTGTATGTATGTGTGTGTGTGTGCGTGTTTATTTCGTTTTCGATGGGTTAAAACTTCTTTGTAAGCTAAGAAATAGTCCAATTGAGATTCGGTAACACGCTGTTTCACGAGAAGATATTATTTTATTTTTTATTAGCCGGACGTTATTTTGTTCTTGAATTTAAACGAAGTGTTTATAAGTGGAGGTAAATTAGTCTCTCGCTAAATTGCCCCATCTTCGTTGAGCAGCTGTTGGATCCCCGTGACATTCTGTACATTGCGCCCGTTCATGATATAATAAATTGTCTTCAGTCACTCCACGCGCGTCAACAATGACAAAAACCGCAGTATAAATTTAACCTACAAAGTATCAGGGCGGGTTGGGAGCATCGAGCGCAACAGCTGGCAAGAACAAGCGCGCGAGCAGCAAAACACCGAAACCGAAACCAGAGGAGTGCTCCGATTGGCCGGAACAGGCGAACTGCGCATGCTCCGACACGTGACGAACAGCAACATCCGGAATATTGTGATGGCGGCCGTCGGAAGAGGACTCCCGTGAATAGGAAATGTGTGTGTATTTACTCCGACAACTAGAAGACCCATCGAGGTACGTGACATTTTCTGGCATTGTCCGGCGTCTTCCGTCGAAACACTTCGACCCGATCAGTTGCAGTTCGAAAGCGTCGCTGCTAAACGGTCCGCGCGGGCCAACTTGAACCAGCCGAGCTCGGACCGATCCCACAGCTCTTTAGTCCTAGTGCAGAGGTTGAGCAATATCAAAGTTGTGTGGACGGGCGCTTCTCACTCGGACGTGTTCGGTCGCAGCCGATGGATGTCTCCTCCGTTCGACAGCGGTAGTCCGTGTCGAGGTTCTACCGTGAGCGTGTCGCGTCGTGAACGCGGTGTTTGGTGACGAAATGCATGGTCAGTGAGGCGGGAGTGTTTGATTGTTGCGTGATATGCCGGCACGGGATGCTGCTCCACCGCTGCCGACGCTCCGGGATTGCTGCGGTACGGAGTCCGATGTTCCGATCAAACCCCGCGGCTGGTCTCAACTACGGAGCCTCACCGGGGCACCTATCGGGCCGTGTGCTTTCGCCAAACGGAAATCGACCCTTCGCCGAGCGCTCATCAAGCTAAAGGGTGAGCCGAGCCGCGTTGCTCCAGCGGGTGACAGCTACGTCGTCTGCTAGAATCGTCTGCTAGAATCGTCTGCTTTGATCGTCTGCCATGCTTTTCAGCGCAGGAGTCAACGTCTATCGCTATTTTACGGCTTAAGTATTTCGATTTATTATGCTTACTGTCGGATACTGTAGGAATGTCTAATTAGGTCGGATTAGGATTAAGTGCGACGAGAAGCGAGGGCGATCGCGAGCGCAGCTGTTTGCATTTTCGCGCAGCTTGTCGACTTTCCCTTCGTCGTACGGGCTTGAGGTTAGGAATGTTAAGCAGTTGCCAGCAAAAGTGCAACCCGGTGCTGTGTTTGCAGGCCCCGGGTCGTGACATCCATGTGTGCGAGCGCCGGGCGCTCACGCCTACCGCCGGTTTGCGAGAACGCTTGGCTGTAAACACTGCGTTTTGCGCGAGGTGACTTTTCTCACCGCTTTTTAGATCATACGTTTGGCGCTTTTTGCTTTGTAAATTTCTGGAAAGCTCTCTTGGGAAGGTTCTTGACAGGAGATAAGCGGGTTACACTTCTGTGCGCAAAAAGACTTTTTTTTTTTTTTTGTCGAGTTTATTAGTGCTACTCTAGGATGAATCCTTCTCAAGGTGTAGCCGGTCGGTGTGCTTTTGTCGTGCGATACACCGCGACGGCCTCTACGAAGGGTCTGTGACACCTGTTGAGTATTTTGTTATTACTGACTATAATAGCCATAATGATGAGAGTATTGGTGTTGTCGCATCGATGTCTTTCGTATATGTTGGAACTCGGTTAGCATAATGCGTGTCCGATTATGTGCTTACAGCTTCTTTATCAACCGTGATAATAGTGATTTGGGTTTCGTTTTCTTTACGTTTTGTTGCCACCTTGACGAAACGTCTGTGTTCTTTCTACTTTAGTTTGTAATTTGTCAATTTTTAATATAATATAATTATATAAAATATCAATATATAAAATAATAACAATGGAAAATACTATATATATATATATATATATTACACAAATTAATAATACGAATTATCCAAACATCGTATACAGGGTGCTTCTGCGGAAGCTTTCTAAACTCCCTAAAAATATGATGTTCAAGAGAAAAAGACTCATTGCGGGAACAAACTACCAACCTTGGCGGACGTCAAGGATTGCAGAAACATACTAATTGGCAAGATAGTTGACTAAAAGTAACTAACAATGCTTGGATTTGGGCTAGTTGCTTTGCCATTCTGAGGCATATTGTGCATTCACAAGTACGTCATGTTCTTAACTGTCTTTCATATCATCTCATAGTTTACGCCTTTATGTGTTAAGTTTAACTTCGCAGCGCAGTATACCTCAGAATAAAGTGTACTAATCTCTTTTTCATTAGTGAAAATAAACATATGGTTTTACTGAGAAACTGGTTAAGCATCATCCAAAACCACTAAATCAACTCTTTTGAGAAAGGTATAAGGCAGGGGCAGTATTTTACGGCGTTCCGAAAAAAAAACGCTCAATTTGGACGCGTTTTGCAGGTTTCGATCTAGAGTTCAAAAATGCTCCACTTGTAAAATTCCCCAGAACCAAGGAGCTCACCGGCTTTGCCGCGATGCTGACGTCTGCAGCACTAATTTTGGAAAGTAAAAACCTAAGACAAATGGCACTTTACACGTGCATTCGTTATCGCCATTTTTGTTTAAATTTGTTTTATTAGTTTACATTGGTTGTTTTTTTACAGATAAAGCAAGCTCGTGGAGCGCCTGTAACTACATTCCCAGCAGGCTCCTCGGTACCGAGGAATTTTCCAAATGGTCTTGGTTTCAGTCAGGGGCGGATTTATGGGTCAGGCCTGGGGGGGGGGGGGGGGGGGGCGGTAGGCCTTCGGCGGGGGGGGGAGTCGGGAGTCTGCTGAGATATGACACGGTCCAAACGTTGCCCAGGTCTATTTTGTTGACCACATATCTGCTATGTCGCCAAAAACTAAACTTCTGGCTGGTGTATATATCAATGATTTTATTTTAAAAAAAGTTGACCTTGGGGAGCTCAGGGGGGGGGGGCGGTCGCCCCCCCCCCCCCCCCCCCTAAATCCGCCCCTGGTTTCAGTTCCAATTTCTACGGAGTAGAAGAGGAAACGAAATTATTCTTAAAGCTGTTTTAGCACGCGTACTCTTCGTTAACCATTTCTTGCAATCCCGAGCGCTGGTCAGCAAACTTTATTTTTATTTTTCATTTAACTTTACGCATTATTGAGTTATGGGGTTAGACAGATTCTGAGACTCGTCATTCTTCCGATCGGGAAGGTTCAAAATTTATTTTAGCCCAACTTTCGTCTCGAAATGAACCGAAATAATGTTAGTTACAAATGTACGAATGCGAGTTTTGAAACTGCTAACTGTAACGTGTTCTCCCCGAACCGATTGAACTGGTAACGGGAACGGGTTTTGAAGGTGAGCAGTAACGGGGATCATGATTTTGGTTCCCGTTTTGGAAAAAAACTTGTGCAACGGTGGGCTCTATTCGAGCAGCAAAGCATACGCGCGTATTTTGTTGAAGTTGAACCGAATGAGAACAGTACTCACAAAGTTTATTGGAGAAGCATATGCAGAATGATCAGTGTTGGGAAGTACTTTAAGTACATTCTACTTAAAGCACTACTTGAAGTAGGTTTAGAAAACTTGTACTTTACTTGAAATACATTCTCTCAGTATGTACTTACATTTTACTTATAAATACTTTTTTTTTCTGGTACTTTCTGAGGAAAGCACAACGATACCGACTTCAAAGTACACGTTCCCCAAATTTGGTCTCGGTGAAATTAAGTTTTTTTAAGGATGACGCGCTCGTGTTCTTGGATTTTCAAATAAAGTCAAATCCAATCCCTCTCTCAAAAAAAAAAAAAAAAAAAAAAACAAAAATGGCGTATCGTCATGTGGAAACGCGCTATCGTCTTTCGAAACGTCATACGGTCATTTCTCTGAGTGAAGCAACGGTGGCTGTAAGACCGGTACAATTAAGTCCCTTGTAATATTGATTGTGTTAAATAGCTCCTCAGCAAATGCTTTGGCCACTTGACTTTATCCAATATGCTCGTTGCCGAAAATAACTGATGCACCCCCAATGCATAAAAAAAAAACCCCTAAACAATGCATAAAAAAAAGAACTCTGCAGGGAAATTAACCCAACACAGACAATATTGACGAAACCCGCAAAGCACAGCTGCGCCTAGCAGAGCTGTACTCTGCTGGATACCGGGCGGCACCCTGAATCTAGCGGAGCTCGCAATCAACAGTTATGAGTAGGACTAGCAAGAACGAACAATATATCGAACATTAAACAAAGCAGCTAGCTCACCAACACCAATCGACACACAGAAACCATGCTTTAAAAATCGTTTAACCCTCCGGCAGTTTTTGTTCTTTTTTAGAGCGCAGCTCTGAAGCGCCCGTTTCCGGCTTGAGCGGCGTCGGCGTAACCGCGCGGTGCATTATGGGAAATGTCCCATAATGCACCGCGCGGGGAGGAGGACGAGGGGGAAGGGAGGAGGAGGGAAGAGGGGATGAGGAGGTGAAGGAGGAGGAGGGGTATACCCTCCCATCAGTACCCTTCCCTCCTCCTCCTCAAGAGCTGCGCTCTAATTCGGCATTACAAAGTGTTGTAAACGTCTTTTATTTTTTAGCTAAAAAAGTTAAACGCATGCTTTGAATACCTTCCGGCATGCTGTTTATTATCCCTAAATTCGGAAGAGTTATTGAGAAAAGGAAAAATCAAGGTGATGTCAAAGCCGAAGCTCAAATGTTTCCTCGCTCTCCAGTGCGCTGACGACAAATGTATAGTATGCAAATCGAGCAGAATATCTAAGAAAAAAAAACAAGAAAAAAAAACACATTTCGCGGATGTTTTTTTCGTTTGTTTTTTCTCGTTTTGCTGGCTCGAGTTTATCCAGCATTCATTCCACACCATACTTCTAACCCGTAGGCTGTACCGACCCCATATTGCCCTATATTACTTCTGACATCATGTTTTCGGCATTACCAGTTGAGCCTCTCAGCCTCTCGGACCAAATTTAAAACTTCAATAACTTCGCGAAACAAAATTCTTGTGACTTGCGATTTGGGTTACTAGTTGTGTTGTGTCGAACCAATTTTGAGGCAATTCGGCGACTATCAAAATGTCGCCGGAGCTTCCGGTAAATTAAACGGGTGGATTACTTTTAAAATGAAACGCGCGTAGGTTACTAACTTTCGTTTTTTCTCGTTGGAGCTTGCCTATAGGATGGACTCTCAACGTCTGTTGCGCATCGTATACAACGCAGAATGTGTAACAACACTTGTGTGCCGGTGATAGTTTTCTCGTACATTTTCCTGCGGGACTTTGTGAACAATTTGCCAGAGCCGTAGAATTCCGCGTGCTTATAGCGCCACCATGCTCCTCGAAAGAAATATTGAAAATAAAAACGTGTCCGATAATTCTATATTTCAAATTAAGTCAAAGCCGCAACTGCCCGGTAATTAAAGCACGTTTTTCTCCGGGTTACGGAGGCTACGAGTACGAGTGCGTAACCAAATTCGGTCACGGAGCCTCCGTCAATCGTCTCGCGGAAACGGCACCTTTTATC
Organism: Ixodes persulcatus; assembly: GCA_013358835.2. Classification (NCBI taxonomy): domain Eukaryota; kingdom Metazoa; phylum Arthropoda; class Arachnida; order Ixodida; family Ixodidae; genus Ixodes; species Ixodes persulcatus. The sequence continues at coordinate 606,706 of JABSTQ010010175.1, read as the reverse complement.
GATGCTATCGCGGGAAGAGATTCATGACCTATTGATGTCCAGTGCACGGCGACAACTTGGGCGATTTCTTGAAGAGTCCTTCGTCCGTCGGCGATGAACTGCGCGAAGAGGCTTAGCATTGAGCAAATCGCAGCGTTCACGCACATTGCAAGCTATGTACATTTTCACTATACAGTCCTTCAGCTGCGCGGCGATATGAACAACTGCCGTGCTGAACAACACGTAATTTCACGTAACACTGAACTTGACGAACACCACGTTGCCCATGATGCGCCACTTGAGGTAACCGCCATCTTGAAACTGCAAAATCTCCATCCTTGCGTGCGTATACGCAATACGCTAGCTTTGCGTTCTGCGGATGCGCACTCCCGACCCGAAATTTTTTAGCGTACGCAAAACTTTAGTGTACGGTCCACTAAAACTGTCTGTAGAAAGTTTTAGAATAGGGAGTTTTTGTAGACCGCGTTTCCCCCTCCGCTAAGCCCTCCGCAACGAAGAAGCCGCTACTGCGCCTGCGCGCCGATGGCCTTGACTGCAGAGTTCCGGCTATCGTAGCGGGTTGCGGAGAACGTTGCGAGACGGCAAAAACGATCCACGAAAACTCCCTAATAACGTACGCAAAGGCTTTGCGTACGCAGATTAGCGTCGTCGCAGCTGCGCATGCGCCGAACGCTAACCGCATATACGCTATTTTTCGGAATTTGCGTGCGTACACAAAGTGTCTTTGCGCTCTTCCAAGGAGGATTCGTGGAAAATGACGGCTCCCAGACCACGGCCGCTTGGGCGGTCGTCGGTAGCGCGACGTTGGCGGCATCCTCGCGACTGCGATTTTCAATACGGGACGACGTTGCACTCGGTTTGGAAAACCCAGTGGGTGGGAAACGATCGCCGGCAACTTGATGCTTGCGACGCGCGAACATTTCTCGGCAAAGGTACTGTGTGCGAAGGTCAGTACACGAGACCTCTCTTGCCGAGGCGACGCAAGCGGACAGGACCGGTCGACCGCTCGCGTCGTATTCTCACGTTTAAGGGGGATTCAACCGCTATTTATTTGTACCCTTTTCCTCATAGATGGCGCAGAATTTTTCCGGAACAAACGAGTTGCATGTTCGCAGCTGCGCATGCAGGTCGGGCGCTCGAGGTGGGCTCGGGCCACGGGCTGTTCGCCGCCGACCTCGAGCTAGGTCTTCTTCGCTCTGTGTTCGCCGCTGCAGGAAGCGGCCAACAGGCGGCGAGAGATACAAGCCAGTACATACGTAGATTACAGTGGCTTACAAAACGTAGAATAAGCCCTGATTTCCGAAAGAATTCGAAGTTCCATCCACGTTCGATCCACGCAAACGTTGTTTTGCAAAAAAAAAAAAAAATTATATATATATTCTTTTTAGAGCTTAATTTAAAGCTAGAAAACAAAAAAAAAAAGTAATAAAGTGACAGTTTTGCACTTCGTATGTTCTATATCGGCCTGATCTACGTCTGAATACTGGTTTGCAAACCCGCTCCCAGGTTGTGTGGAGTAAAGCCCATCTGTCCTGAGAAAAGTGGCGCCAATAATTTTTTTTGGAAATGCTCGAGACACGTGCCGCGCGCCACTTCTGGGAAGAACTAGAGCCACTAAATGAGCTGCGCTTAGAGTATCGGCACTCTGTTCCCCAACATTGTTGTGGGCGCCGACATTTTGGTGCTTGTGCAGAGTAGACGCAACTGCCGATCGTCATGATTCAAAAGTGCGACTTCCTCAGCATTAGATTCGGTGTTAGGAGGCGCAGATAATATTGCTTTGCTCTGTCGCGAACTGTTTAAACATTTGTGGAGGGCGGAAAAGCGTTTCCTGTGATTTCAGCTAAATCTTGAGATAACTGGCAACCATGATTTGAAGCCACAGTATGAACAAGTGTCGTTACTCTGAAGCGTAGCTTATTTAGTGGCACAATATATAGAAGAACATGGCGTCTGAAATCTAGCTCAGTGCTGCGCTGTTGCGCCATGATCTTCCCTAGTGCCACTAAATAAGCTACCATTCAGGGTAACGACACTTGTCCATATTGTGGCTTAAAATCTTGGCTGCCAGTTATCTGGAAATGTATCTGAAATCACAGGAAACGCTTTTACGTCCTCCACAAATGTTGAAACAGCTCGCGACAGAGCAAAGCAATATTACATGAGCTTCCTAACACCGAATCAAATGCCGAGGAAGTCGCACTTTCGAATCATGATGATCGGCAGCTGCGTCTGCTCTGTACAACCACCAAGATGGCGGCGCCCACAGCAATACTGGGGAACAGAGTGCCGACCCTAACCATAGCTCCTTTAGTGCCGAGGTCCACACTTCTGCACGGCAAGGTTCACACTTCTGCACGTTCAGAGGTGTGGACCTCGTCGAAGAGGTCCACACTTCCGCGCGTCGAGTCAAAAACAACAAGAAGCAACCTTTTCCCACCCGTGAACTGTACCAAGGAGTTCTCTGTCCAAGCAAGTGGCGCGGCTCTACTACTCGTCCACAATCGCGCGCCAAGTGCACAGCAGCTGACAAGACTGGCAACGGGTATGGCAAGAAAGGGCACTTTCCGTCTGTCTGCCTGTCAGCGAAAAAGAACCACTTAAATAAACAAAGCCTTGTTGCATTCGAGTTATCCTCGTAAATTCCATAAGTTGAAGGCGCTGCCGGCAAGTGCAGACTAAATTCATTTGATAAAATTCACGCTTACAAGTACCGCCAACCATTGTTGTGGAAACGCGCAAGACACGTGCGAGGAGCGGGTGCTCCGCTGCCATTCTCTTCCAAGGGCCGCTCATTTCAGTACTGCGCCGACAACTGCTTCCAAGGGCCGCTCGAGACACGGCCCTCGTGCAGTGGCGCATTTGAAGCCACTTGCAAGACAAACGCAAACACATCGAAGGGCTTTATACTACGTCTCACCTTAGCATGGACTAACCGTGAATGCTGTGCTAGCGCGAGCGGAGCCTTGACTGCCGTGACTGGAGCACTCGCTGCACGAGCGCTCGTGCAGGCGCCGAGGCTTCATTCGAAGCAACTAGCTCGCGCCTTTACCACGCGCGGCTAACAATAGTCCGACTCCATACTAAGGTGAGACGAAGTATAGACGTTTCCACTGTTTACAATAATCACAGTCCACACGTGTTAAATCACAGTCCAGAACGCGCACGTTCGTCGCTTCGGAAAGCGAGCAAATCACGCACCATACGCACGAACACTGAAAATGGAACCTGCCAAGTGTCCTTTTTTGGAAAGGTCTATAGACCTTTCCAAAAACGAGCTTTTGGCCGGTGCCATTTTGAGCGTTCGTGCGTATGGCGCGTGCTTTGCTCGCTTTCCGAAGCGACGAACACGCACGTGCTGGGCTGTGAAGATCGCACGCTGGACTGTGATTTTGTAAACATTGGAAATGTCTATAGTCCAGACAGATTGGGGGGATCGGTGGCCGAGTGGTCTAGCGCACACCAGCTCGGAGCACGTGGAGCGAAAGCTCGCGCTGCAGAACCCCGGGATCCTGGGCTCAATCCCCACCCCTGCCCGTTTCGATCTGGATGAGGATCGTACCGGCGTGCGGTCGTGTATCACGATTGCTTGATGCACGCTAGAGACCCCAGGCTACCGGTTGTACTGCACTGGCTAAATTGCTCACCTACAGCTGGAAGAAGAGTCGCCCGTTGAGGCAGACTATGTTCTAGGCCGTATAAACATACACACTCCAAGTTGTTTCCAGACAGATAATGTAGCACCGCTTCATTCCACCGTGTCATAGTAAGATCACTGTTGAAAGAGGTGTTCATAACGGACAATAGCACAGTGAACTCCCGAGGTTACTTATGAAGACACTAAAGTTATTTAGAGGTTCATTTGATTTTGCCTAAAATTTAGAAAGGTGAAGAGAAAAAAAAAAAAAGAAACGTACGCCTCATCTTAGGTAGAAACGTATCTTCTACCTATTGATGGCCCGTTTGGCTTTCTTAGTAATACGCAAAACGGGAAGTGCTAAATTTACAACAAAAAAATTGATTCGGGCGCCAAAACGCTAACGTCAAAATTCAATTTGCATCTCAGAGTAAGCACCTCTTTGTTGGTTAATAAAATATATTGTAATTGTTCGAAATAATAGAAATCATGCTGCTTTTTCTTTTTCATATCCCCTAGACACCAAACAAGGTCTGCAGAGAATGTAAATATCTGAAATGTTTCATAAAATAAATGTTGTTCGGAGTAAGTATTTTAGCCTTCTTTGCAACTCATTCAACTATTCTTTTTTTTATTTCCACATACATTTTAGTAGGGTGCCTTCATGTGCGCTTTGCTTAGGGTGGAGCACGGTGGGGTGGAGACGTCTGGCCATTTTGTCCCACACTTTTATTTTTATTTTTAGATGCGGAGCATCTCTTGCTCGGGTCTATGTCCCGCGGCGTCGTAGTCCGCACTCACACTACGCATGCGCAACTCTCCTCCTTCCCCCTCTCCAACAGCTGCGCGTTACTCTCTCCGCTCTCTCTCTCTACCAGCTGCGTGCACTTCACGTGCGTTCGCTTCTACTCACACCGCGCGCGCATGCGCAACTCTCCTCCTCTAGTCTCCTCTCCAAGTGTGAATATAAGCAGCGGTAGCGCGCTGCGCGCGTTCAGTTCAGCGCTGTTGACTCCACTTCACTCCGTTCTTCCGATGAAGTGTGATGGAAGCAACAGTCCCGTCAGTTAGTGGGTTGGCGCAAGCAAGCGTCAGCACCACCCCACAAACTAAAAGCAACGCTACGTCCACTGAAGACAAAAAATTACACCATCTTCCCGAGGGGAACCATGGGGTGATGCGGAGCATCGCGGAGTTTCCAACAACGTTCACGCGATGTGTGGTAACCAACGCAAGTTAACTACGTAATAACACGCAAGTTAACAACGTTACTAACAACGTTACTAACACCGTTAATAACACCGTTAATAACGATCCGCGATGCTCCGCATCACCCCATGGTTCCCCTCGGGAAGATGGTGTTGTTCAGAAGCGCGTGGGAGAGCGTGTCCCGGCACGCGTTTGTGGCGCTGACTGTGCTATGGCGACATTTTGTTTTTGTCGATTTATTTGTATTTGACCCGTGAACGCGTGCTGTCGGCATCGGGTACTACAAAGGGTGGCATCACCCTAAGCAGAAGGACATTCAGGCACTTCTACATATTAGAATATCTTTGTTAAACCCTGCACGATTTTAGGGTGCTTACGAGCCACGCTTGTAGCGTATGCAAGCGTTTGACCGCGCGCGCTAACATAGCACACACAAACAAATATAATCAACAGAAGCATCGCCTTCACAGCCTTATCAGGCCTTTCGCTAGGAGTCTGCTGATGAGTAGTTACACAGTTACACTTTTTTGCAACGTTCAAAAAATGCCGACCAACGGAGCCATCAATTGTAATTCTGTTGTGTCTATGTTTATACAGCGGGAAGTTAGTCAGCTCTGAGGGCATCTGGTGTCTTCGTTGGAGATGAAATTCAGTGCAGTATACCGCTGCTTGTCTGACGACTTTAACGCGCATCACGCAATAGGGATACATGACAGCACGCCGGTACGATGCTCATCCAGATTGAAACGGGCAGAGGCGGTGGATTGGATCCACGAGCTTTACAGCGTGAGCTTTCGGCACACGTGCTACCGATCTACGAGCAACGAGACATCGCGGTCCGATTCGAGCTCGAGAGAAAAACAACAACAGCAAAAAAATCTCCGGTTTGAGGCATTTAGTTCTAGTGTCGCCATCTCGTTTAAAGGGGCTATGCAACAATTTTTTTTACTTTGCGCAAATACCGCTTAGAACGGATCCCTGACGTTAATGACCTATGAAACACGCCTTCGTTTTTCACCCGACGCATTAGAAGTCCCAGAAAAAAATTAAAAAACAACGAGCAGCGTTCACGCCCTCAACTAATTGCCTCAACTCGCAGCCAGAACAAGCGGCCACGTGATCTGGAGCCGATTATATGCCGCCAATGTTGATCATAGCCACGCGCTGGGGTTGGCAAAGCACAGGACACGCGCTGAGTTCCAGACATTGTTATGGCTCGGCTATTGTCGTCGTTGCAGCGATTGGACACGGGCCACTACTCGAATGCTTCTCGAGCTATCAATTATCACGAGCCTAAATCGAGTGCCCACGCAATGCTCGGGTCCAATCTATGAACCGCATTCAAATATCGTCATACGGGTGTACTGCGATCCCCGCGTTACGTCATCGAATTTTGCAAGGGAGAGATTGAATGAAAATGATCGCTTTTGTCCTTGAAATTACACCGCAACAAAGGAGTTTCTTGGCCAGTGGCATTGCATGCGAGTATCCTTGAGTCCCACTAGTGCCAGTAAGCTCGTGTAAAGTGAAAAACATTCCAATTGAATATCGTTGCACAGCTCCTTTAACAAGTTGGAAATAAAATTAACAGGGTGATTTTATTTACACAAATACGCAAATACAACAATATTTTGATTTCTCTTCATGGTCTTAAAATTAAGATAAGAGGCACCCCTAGTACGTACGGCCAAGCGTTTTGTCACGTTTGTCTTTTAAATATTTGTATTTTCAAAAATACCTCAAAACGCGCTAAAAACAGTCAAAACGGTCATATTTCTGGATTTTATTAAAAATCTCCAGCGCTCTAAAAGAAAAATCTAAGGGCCGTACAACCTTCATTACGTTATCATAAGTAACCCC